>VYZQ01072307.1:0-13139 GCA_013400655.1 Mystacornis crossleyi
CCGGGCCGGGCGGGGAGCGGGGCTGCGCAACAGCCGCTCCTTTACGTAACCCCCCGACGGGCGGCAGGCCACGAGATAACACGGGCACACACGAAATCAGAGCTGAATCTAACAGTCAGTATCCAGTGTAAAAAAATAATTTCATAAATGCAAAAAAAAAAAAATCTCAGAATAAAGTTTATTTGCTTTATTCATATAATTTATTTCAAGGGTCCCTTATTCTTGGAGTTGTTGCACTTGTTTTTAATAGGCATAGACATAATAAAGCTGTTTAATTTATTCAGATGCACATGGTTTATGATCAGACTTCTAGTCTGTCTTCTGATTTTTTTGGTGTGCCCAGTTATTACTGGCACCAGAAGCAGTTCTGTCTGTGTGCTGCATTGTAGGAGGCACCCAAAGTGAATTTAATTCAAAGAACAGTAAAAATTGGCTTGTCAGCAAATAAATATGAACAGCAGTGTTAAGGTTCAGGAAAATTTAGTCTGTTTTGGCTCTTGCTGATTTTATAAAGTCCTGTAAAAGTTAGGACAGTCACAAAATCTGGATCTTCTGGGGTTTTTTGGCACATCAGTGGTTATACCTACTTCCATTGGCATAGAAAGCTATATGGCGTATTCTTACATGGGAAGTGGAAACTGATTCTTTGTTTCAGGAAAGCTTTTTCTTTCTCTAGTCACACAGTCTCCTGAAGTACAGTTGCTTGATTTTACCTGATGATTGTTTGATTTTTTCACTGTCTTCCTGACAGAGTGGATACATTTCCTAGGAAATGTTAAGTTTGTGTCCTGGTTGGCTGATGTGGGATGGCCTGTGGTTTCTGTGATCACAGACGCAGCAGCAACCAGTGTCTGGAGTGTTTTGTCCCAGGTTTAATTGCTGGAAATAAAACACTTGATTTCAGATGAGGCCAATAGAATGTCATTGTCAAAGAACTCTGAGTTAGGCATGTAACTAAAAAGTTCTTTTGCAATTATTGCCTAAAATAATTCAAACACAGACTTTATCGCATCTCTACTGGATCTAGTTAATTTCAAGTGTGAGAAAAATATTTCTAATGAATGAGAAGCCCTTTTCATACTATTACCTAAAGCAGAAGTATGGTTAATCTGGTTTGGAAGAAAAATAAACTTAATAATGCCTTAACATATATCTTGAAGTGTCTTAATCTTAAATCATATACTCATTGCATTGTTATTTGTTAAATGTGTAGTAGACTACAAATTGACACCATTTCTAACTTTCTTTTTAGGTTCTTGGGGTGTCAATGTTTTAATACCAGAGCAGCAAATAAATCAGTGGTGAAGTCATTTTCTAAGTGGAAGAGGAAGTTTTTCAATACAAAATTGTGGTAGATACAGTGAAATTCTGAACAGATTTTTCTCTAAGGAGAATGACATGCTTTCAAGATCAAGTGCATTGAAGGGGCAGTTTTGTTTGCCTGAAAGAAAAAAGAAATGTAAAGGACAAGTAAACAATTTGAGGATAAGCTACAGTTTTTGTTGGGAAAAAAAAATCAATATTTTATTTATGTGCTATCAGTTTATTTCTGGATCATAAGAAGTATTCCCTCTGAGTTTTAATCTTAACAGTCTGAGAGGTGTTTGGTACAGATTTGAGCCCCTCTCTATACATTTGCTGGCTATACTAAATAATCATGAGCTCTGCTGGATTGCTGTTCACATCCATGAACTGAAATAGTAGATGGATTGCTTTTCTTACGGTGATAGAACGAACCAGAAGAGTTGTCAGTATTTTCAATTAAATGCAAACTTCAGCAACAGAAGGTTTGTGTTAATTAATCATGGAAAAAAATACATAAAGCAGAATTTTAACAGCTTTTTAATCTAAAACACACTTTTTATTCCAAAAGCTTCATTTTAGCCTTCTCAGAAAGATCCATAAGCTATAAGCTACCAGAACATAACAGATCTCACTCTTGCTTGCCCATTACCAACCCTGAGAGTTTGCTTGTCCTTTAAGAAAAATGTAATGTTGTGAAATTCCTTCCAGTAGTGCCACTGTATTTTGTCTCCAAATAAAAGAAGCTTATTGTAGTATGTTTGCAGAAAAATTCTAAACAAAAATTATACAGCTTATTAGAGTGTGGGAATAGGGATCTAAATTTTAAATAAAATTATATATATATATAAATTGGTGCTGATTTTATAATTGCGCAGTTTGTTTAGTTTTTTCTTACTTTTAAATTCCAACTTAAAATTATGAGGTTTCAGAAATATATTGAAAGTTTAACAATGTTTAAAAATAGAAGAGCATGAGAATTCATGCTTTAAAAATGATTTTTAAATTTGTATTTTATATTGTTTTATCTATCTGTCTTTGCAAGCAGTCTTCAGGTTAAAGATACTTCTAACAGGTTACAGTACATTTCCTCTATATGTAAATTAGATTGGATAATAGAAATTCATAAACAACCCATAATATTCTTTGAAAGCTAAGCTTTAAACTTCATTTTGTGTCCATTCACAAATAAATTAAATTTGGTCTAAAACAGAAAGTGGATCTATGCCATTTTGCCATTGACTCATTTTGCAAGGCTTAGGCAGCTAGACATCATTTTAAAGGAAATATTAACTTATATTACATATGTATATTTTTTGTCAGTTGTCTCTCAGTTCTTGAGGTATATTATTTTAATCATTCCATGCCTTAATACGCTTGCAATACAAGAATCTCCCCAAATGGGTGAATACAAAAAGGCTTCCTGTTTTTAGACTCAGAAATTAAACATTCGGCTGTGGTAGCCAAAAACCATAGATTATCTAAAGGATCATGATAAAATATAGTTATTTTACTAAGTCCTGGGGTAACAACAAACTCATCTGCCTAACTCATTTTACATAAATAAATACTCTCATGTCTAAAAGTACTGCCTATATTGTTTTCCACACCACTGCATTTAATAGAACTGCTGAGAGGACTGTATATATGATTTTAAACTTAAGTTGATTTTTCTTACTCTTGAAGGAGTGTTTCTTTGTGAAAGCAGTTCTTACAGCTTTGTTTTCGACCAGCTAAAAATGTTTTATATATTTACCTTAACCTGTTGTCCTCCACATTCTATTGTCCTAATTGTACTGTTTTCTGATTTGTATTTATGTCTTGAGACAGTAACTTTTTGAATAAAAATAAACCTACAGTATGTTGTATGTTTGATCTTTTTAAATTGGGGTTATGGGAGGACAGTGAAGAAAGGGGTATGAGTAATGCAAATGTTATGTTTATAGAAATCAAAATCTTTTTCCATGTCTTTTAAGTGTTTGTCTCAGAGTTGGGATAATGTATGAAAAACTGCACTGTTTTATATTTGTAATAAATTGTACAAGTTTTTAAAATGTGAATAAAGCACTAATTGGGTAATAATTTAAAGCAGAAAAGTTAATGCAATCATGATTGTTTTAAATATGCTTTAATTTGAGATAAACTTGTTAAAAGAATTAGTGTAAATACAGAGTGAGCTTTTGAAGAGGTTAGTACCTGCAAATAAAATTTTTAAAATTTGTATAGAACTTTTACATGCCAAGAAAGCAGTGGTTAATTATTTTTGTGTTACGTTTTTTAAAAGTGTATTAATAGCCTTTCTGTTGGTTTCTTTTTCCTAATAACTATTATCTGATTTTACTCAGAATGCTTTTGATTCAGACATTGGAGATGCTGTACATAGTCCACTGGAAATACCATTAAATATGTATGCTACTTTCCATTCCTTAAATTTATCATACACCTGAGCTTAATTGGCCAGACAGCAGGGGAATGAGGGGAAAACCTTAAACATACCTTTCCCTCCCATTCCCCTCTCCTCAACTACTGAGCACCTCTAGCTGGGGATTGAAAACTCCTTTCTGGTACAAGACTTTTTAAAGCAGTAATTTTAAAATCTTAGATAACACTTTTAATCCTTGCTAATGTAACTTAAGAAGTTTGGGGTTGGTTTTTATTTTAGTTATTACTATTGCAAATGTTCATTATTCCTGTGTCTAAATCCTGCTGTAAGTTCAATAGTATCTTGTGGAAAATTGTTTTAGTAGGTTCTAAGTTTATAATGCAAGAAAAATACCTTCACTATACAATGTAAAGTCTGTTCTGGTTATACCATTTTGGTACAAAAGCCTGTAAATGGAAGAAATTGGAGTTTTGAAGAGAGATATGATAAACATGTAGAAAAAAAGCAAACTATTCAGAGAAAATAAAGCCTGTCCTCTGGTTTACCAGAGAGGCCATAGGGAAGTTATTGACACAGAATGAATTTCAAGGGAATAGTCTCCACATATTCTGTAAAAAGTATTTCTTGATATTAAATAACCAAAGACAATATGTAAGACGTTAGTGATGGCTGTTGTTTGTTTGTTTTTTTTCTCCTTTGGTTGGTGTGATACTGATTCCTGTAGCGTGTTAGAGCTCGTAAATCCCCATTTTTAATCTCAGTATAACTAGAAAACCACCTCTTTAACATCTGATCCTCTATTTTCCCCATAGTTTACACATGCACTTGTCCTAGTGTGGGATTTCAGGACAGCTATACAATTAACTTCCTATCCACACTGGATTTTTTGAGCTGCTTTGGTTCACAACAATGCTTTGCTGCTTTTTAACCCACAGATACAGTGTGTTTTTTTTTTTTTTTTAATAGCCTGATGAATATCAAGGACTTGTTCATTCTTTGAAGAGTTTGTCCAAATTGTCAATTTGTGCTTCAGAAGTCTTTTGATAAAACACAAATTGGTTCTTAAAAAAATTTCATTCCTACTTAATTACTTTAATATTTTTGGATCAATTTGTGATACTGGAACGTATCTTATGCCATTGCCTCATTTTTCATAATCCTATGTAATTTCTTATACTGAGATTGCTTAATCTCATATGTATTTGTTGGCATCCAAAAGGGATCATAGTTTTGATGGAGGTGGATGATGACACGTGCTCGGAAAGCAAGGTAATGTAGGAGAAGACTGTTCTATAATAATTTGTTTTAAAAGTAATAATTCCGTGTGAATTGTGCCCGTCATTTTCCTCAGCTGTCCTTCTCTCCTGTATCCCTTCATGTTGCTGAGCTTTCTTGAATCTATTTCTTTGATTAAATCTTAATTTTAATATTTCTGTAAAGTTTTTACCTGCAAGATGTCGTTACAGCTGTTGCAAATGGTGCCTTCCAGCTAGAGATTCAGTTGCTCCTTTTCGTTGTGGTTTTTTGCAGCTACTGCCAAGTTTTATCCATGTAAATCATAGTGGCTGTACAGTGGTAAGAAGCTATAACTGTGCCCAGAAAAATGATCCAAAGCGTGTTAAAGTGGTTGGATGGTTGGCTGACAGAAAACGTCATTGTCCTTCAGGGAATGCATACAGTTCTTTAATGTCATCATGCTTCCCAAACCTGATTGTGTCATTTCTGCTGAGCTGTTCTCAGCAGTTTTTTGATTGGAAAATAAGAGGAAAAGCCATCATGTTTTGTGTGTATTAACTGTTTCTGTTGAAGAAAAAGCTGCAGTTACTACTTTGAAAAGTGAAATTTGTGTTCAGCTGATAACAGCTTGAATTCTGCACTTTCAGAAAAGCTATTTAAAAGAACCTAATAAAGCAAAATATAAAAGTAATAAAACCTCTGGAGGCCTAGAACATCTCAGATTAGGAAGGAGATGTGAAGTCAGTAGTTACTTTGTGAAAGCATTCGAGTAATACAACAAGGCTCGGGAAAATAGATTGATGAGTTTGAAGACAGTTTCTTGCTTGTTGAGGTGGGTAATGGCAGGTGAGAGATCAGTGCACACAGCAGCAGCTTGTTCCTGATCTGGTGGGCTGCGGGTACAGCTAGAATGATCTCTCAGAAATTTAGCAGGGGTGATGTGCTTGTGGTCATCTAGCCCTTCTCTAGACTGCTCGTTGAGTACATTTGCCCTCAAGCTTTTCTCCCTGAATGCCGTGTACCATCTGTAGGGCCCCAGCTGCGGGACGTGGTGTGAGCAGTGTGCTGCGGTTCCCGCAGCTCGTGGGAGGGCAGGGTTGGCTCAGGGCTTAAGCTCTGCTCTGATCCTGAGCTGCCCAGCACTGGGGTTTCCGTGCTGGAGAGCTGCAGCCCCTAGATCCTGGCCAGCAGCTCCACATGACACCTATTTCCCACCCCATGTGGCCATCGGGGAAGCCTTGCAATTGGCTGCTGCTTTGTGAAAAGCAGTTAAACCACAGTTCTTGAGCGACGTATGCACCCATCTTTTATTATTTTAACACACTCTTTTCACAGGTTTAAATTCTGTTTTCTTCTTTTCAAACTGCTGCACTCCACCAAAAGCAAAAAGCAAACCACATCCACTTGTTTTTCATATCGTGCACAAAAGCACTTATGCCACTTAAGTGGCATATAAGATATGCCACTTAAGATGTGGCATATCTTATATTTAGCCTGCTCTTTATATTCCTCATCTTAAAACACTGAGCTGTCTTTTACACAACTGTTCTTATGTGTCAACTGACAAAACCTGTCTTTCATTATTTCTGTTGCCAGTTTATAATCTTTTGAATCTTGAAAAGCAGATTTCTTGGGGTGTTTTTTTGTTTTTTTTTAACTGCAGTCTTCCATTACAGACAAGAATCAAAGTGCTCTGTGAAACTAGCATGGATTAGGGAAGTGGCATTGTCAGTGAAAACAGCTTCTTGTCAGTTCCATCCTGTTTGAGGGACTGATGGTGCTACAGTTTAAGGGCTTATTGTGTAAATGCTTGCAACTGGAGAAATCCATGGATTTGGACTATTGATTGTTTTCTTTGTTAGGGACCTTTTTTGTTTTCTTGCTCATATATGTGGTGAAAGCAGCTTGTTGAAATGCTGTGAAGTAACAGAAGCAGATGTTCTATTTAAAGCTGCTTTCATTACAAATTCTCTATTTTTTTTAACCTTGCAATGCTTAATCTTCTACTTCAGGCTGACTTTTAACTGCACAGTTCACTAGCTCACTTGGGTCGTATTTGTAAATCTGACAGAAAGAAAGGGTGTCCTGTAGAGCAGAGAGACTGCCAAGGATGCATTTCAGCTGTTTGTGTTGCCTTTCTCTGGGATTTCTGTCGAGTTAACCAAAGAGAAATAGGCTGTTTGTGTGTGTTCTGGCACACTACTGATCTGTCTCAGATTGTGACAGAGCTGCAGATTTTGTGGATGTAGACAATTTAGAAGCATCGTCTCTTCATGTGCTGTTTCTGTAGTTAACAGTGTTCAATTTAGGTCACTTGATCCATTAGTAAAGTTCAGAAGACATGTCTTTTAGTTTTTTCTGAATCCTTTCTCACAAGGAAAGTCAAATTTCTTTTCTTTTTGAATTTGATTTGGTGTTCATCTCTCATTCATTTACCGGAAATGAATCGTGTGGAGTGGTCCATGAAGCCAAACCACAGCACTCAGTGATGTATAATCAAAACTGTGGTGACTTGGCAGGGTGAGTCTTGTGGGTGGATGACGACTGGTGCTGCACCAAACACAAACATTCACACAGATGACAGCTCCACATCTCGTTTACACCAGTGTAACTCGCATCTGGAGAACAAAGGTGCTCTCACCAGTCACCACGTTGGGCCTTGGCTGACAGCTTGGCCACCGTGTGGTTCCTCCTCAGGCTCTGCTTCCTGCATGGTATCAGACATGTGGGGTGCCCATCTTCTCTGAAGCGGCAGTTAATTATTATTAATTATCATTCCTACTATCAGCAAGCTGTCAGCAGCAATCCCAGTCCTGTAACCCTGGGTCAGCCACCTTCTGACTCCCCCAAATTCATTTTAAATTGCTTAGTGTGGTCAGCCTGAGCCAGGAAATGCAGTCCTGTCTCACCTGCCTGCAGAGTGAGATAATTAATTTTTTTCAGGAAAATGTTAGAAATAAACCAACTTGATTTTGGGTCAAGGCTTTCAAGGCATTGTGTTTTAGGAATAAAAGTACAGATCTGATGCATTACCATAAAGTACACCCCTTAATCCCTTTAGAACTTGGTGGGGAAGAGGAGTGGGGACCTGTGTACATTGAATGGGATGGTTATTTTCTGAATTTCAGAACAGTGGTTCTTGTGATGAGGGACTTTCCCCATCCAATTTTAAGGTAAAGGAGGGTGCATGTTACAGGAATTTGGACTGAATGAGCCTTGTTTTGGCTCAGATACACATCATTAAATAAACTGATGTTCATGGTACAGCTGATTATAAAGAACTCTGCTTCCAAATGACAAGTCTGGCAATTACACAAAGTAAAGCTCAAGTCAGTAGTATGAGCAGCTCAAATCAGTGTATTTTATAAGTGATGCCCTGCAGCTTTTGCAAAGTCGAATTAACTCTGTGTTCATTCTAGTACCATAGCATTTAGGGGAGAGAGTTTCCTGGATTTGTATGAGAGTCAGCTCTGGGTAGATAGTTTGTGCTAACTTATTCACCGAATTTGGCCTCTTTGATTTGTTCAAACATTGGGTGTTTTTTTCCATTATTACTATTTCTGCTGTTACTATCCCTGGTGGAAATCCAGGTATTTTCTTCTGTCACTCTTCCAAAATATAGGGAGTTTTTCTAGTTATCTTTGGTCCCTACTGTATTTTTTTAATATATCTCATTTTTGGGCAACTGAGGCTTTTTAATGCTGTTTCAGTATAGTTCTTGACACCTAACAGATTACCAAGTGAAGATAACCTTCATATTGGCAGACAGCTTGAGACTTTTATGACAGCTCCTAGTCTCCTACCAGGAGTAGAAATTGCAACCAGATTGAGGAAAAAGTTGCAAGTAATTTTTTATGACATCCAAAATGTTGTAAAAGCAACAAAATATTTGTTACTGTATGTAACAAATCGGATGTAATTTTTAGTTGTTGTAATTTTTATGAGAGGTGGTTTTTTCAGAGGTTGTAATTTTTATGAGAGTCATGGGATGGGAAAGGGGATCTGTGCGTGTCCCAGTGGAGCACCCTGTGCCACAATTCCTGTCTCCATCACTTGCCTCAGCCAGGAGGAGCCTGACCCATGCTGGGGACTGCCCTGTGTCCAGCTGGCACAGCCTGGTGCCTGCTCTCTCCCAGCCTTCTTGAGTATATGACCTGACATCCTGATGGGAAAATTGCTGCCATGCCTGGTTCACAGCTGTCTTCCCCCTGGGATAAGGTCTGTTGGGGAGCTGAGGGTTTTCCTTCCCTCTCTCTTTTTATTCCTCTATCACTTGTTCCTGCAGATCTGCACAAACTAAATCTCTACAAGAACATACAAATAAGCAGAACTGTTCTTGTCACTTTGCAGTAACAAAAAAATTAATCCTTTTTTGAGAGCAGAGAAACCACAGCAGGGTGAAGATAAAATTGGTTAACTAGACTCCTTCATGGAGAAGAATAATAGTGATGAAGAGAACAACCTTCTTCAAGGATACTTTCAGGGGTTTTGTGGTGAGAGCAGTGCTGAGGATTGATTGTCCACTGTGTTTTGTGAACTGTGTCTGGGGACTTCATCTCTCCCCTGTGTTGTTGGGGCCCCAGGCACTGTTGCAGAACACTGGGAAGAGGTGTGGGTGCATAGGTGTCTGACTGGTCCCTGGAGCCTCTTTGCAGTTTGAAGTGCTGAACGCTGTTCCTGCCCCAGAGCAGCTCTGCAGAGTGCTCCAGCTGCCCCTCTACAGAGAGTGGGGGTTTACCTCTGTCTGAACAAGATGGAAGTACTTCTGGAGTCAGCAGGAATTAATTTATCAAAAATGGGCTGAGTTCTCTGTCTTATAAAAATATTAATATGGAAGGAAAATACTAAATTACAGGAGCCTCTGCTAGAAATGAAAGACCTGACAGAGTAGAAAGATAAACCAAGAGATGTTTGCATGGTTTTAGTGGCTGAGAAATTTGAGAGCAGATTGTACTTTTCAGTAGTGTCAGCATGTGCTTTACAGATGCTCTGGTTTAGATGTGTAATGGAAAATAGATTTTAAGTGCTGGAGTGCTGCTGTGGTGAGGAGGGCTTGTACCTCTCACTGGAGAGGGGCCAGGTGAGTGATGCTGGGCACCCCAGAGAAGGCTTCAACATTCTTCACTTGCCAGAAATTTGGGGAAGAGAGAACACTTTTTGTTCAGGTTTAAGTGCAGCGTAGATGTAGCTAAATTTACTCTAGCACCCAAAATAGCCCAGAAGTGGATGTTGTGGTGCTTTATGCTGTACAGATACTCTTTATCTCCCTGTGTGGGTCCTGCAGTAGCCTGAGAGACACCTATGCTTGCACAGCTGAAGTGACCCTTGCAACTGCAGGGGTGTCTCCCTGGTGTTTCAGGGATACGTGGCCACCAGAAGGGCTCTCTTAAGAGACTCGAACTACAGTGTAAATTCCATATTCTCACTATGATGTCTCTGGGGAAACTATCTGGGCTTGTTTCAGTTCCACACTTCATTATGGACTAGTGGGTATGAATGCTGTCTAAGCTGGTGGTTCCATCACAGGGGCCACTCATTTCTCCTGTAGGGCCCCTCTCAAGATGATAATTAAAATGGGAGGTCCTCACCACATTGTAGTGGTCTCTAGCTGGGGCCTTGGAAAGACGTTCTCTGTGAATCATCAGCATAAAAGATGTGTATCAACATCATCTGGACTTTTTTCTCTGCTAGTATATCTTACCATGTCCTCCAGCTAAAAAGGAATGTAAATTTAAAAGTCTGAGCATGTTCAGCAGGAATTTGGGATGATTCCACAGAAGCCAGTCATTCAACTTCACATATTTTCCTCAAATTTTCTTTTTCTTTTAGTCTGTCTCCTGAATGGATTTGTCACAGAAACAAAGTTTTTCAGCCTGGGAAATACTGATTATTTTCCCCCTTTTTGTGGCTGCCTGACCTAGCAGGAGGACAGACATCTGGCAGTGGTGTCTGGGAGCACCCACTCTCACCTCGGCCTTTGGAGCCACACACACTGTGGATACCAGTAAAGCATAAAAGCAGTAACATGGGAAACCACAGGGCTACTGCCAGGTAGTTGATGATGTAAGTTACACAGCTATATCACTTCATTAATAGCAGTTAACTTCATGAGTTCTTTGCAGCCTTGGGAATGATTGGCAGCCTGACCACAGTGCTGTCCTTGACTTTTTACTGCCTTCCTCAAAGATTTCTTCTCAAATTGTTGCAATTTCTTAGCTCATTCAACATTTGCACAATTAATTGTCAAGTATATTCTTGACATAGGAAAAGAAAAAAACCCCACAATTTAATATTTAAAATTTGAGTAGTTTACAACTAGACTTTGGCTAAAAGTCAGAGCTCCTGAGCGGATGTCGGGGCTGAGGTAATGCCAACTCCTGCACCAATTAGGACTAATCAATGTCATTTAAAAAGGAATTTAGGATCTATCAAAGTTGATATGCTTTCCATTAAGTAATGAATGTTTCTGTCTCCACCCTCTCTGTGGTAGTTGAAGTCTCCCTGGCTCTGTAGGTGGATTTAAGTCAGACTAAAATTTTGCAGGTTCTTCGTTCCGTTAGTGAGACATTGAGTAATAAATGCTAGAGGAAATGGGAGCAAAACCCTCTTCTTTCTTGAGGAAATGACCAGAAAACCTTGGATGACTTGGTTTTCTTTGCCTCCCTTTTGCAATTCATCTAGCTGGATCCATTTTATTGCATCTCTTTGGTGCCGCTGTGCAGAGCATTATGGTCATGGAGCTGAGCTGGTGGCTCCATGTTCCCAGGGCTGTCACTGAGGAGGGGCTCTGGGCTGGGGAGCCATGGAGGAGAGCCAGCAGTTTACTGGAGGTGGATTGGAAGTGGCTCATGAGCTGGGGCAGCATGGGAATGGGTGCCCTCCATCCATGAGGAAACAGGCCCAGGAGAGCCTCGGCTGTGAGCAGGAGAGGATGGCTGTGCAGGGGTGGGAGGGTTTTAAACTGCTGCTTGTTACCCTCGAAACTGTGCGTGACAGTGTCCCCACCCTCAGAGGGGCTCATGTTGGAAGTGCTCTGCAGAGGTGAGTTCTCAACACCCTGTGACATCAAATTCTTTGTGTTGAGCAGGGCTGTTCCCCACAGCAGCACAGTAAAGGTTCTACAGTGCTCTGGGTGCAGCAGAGATGGAGGGATGGGGGTTTGAACTTCTGTGAACGCTTTCTTGGGCTGTTGATGGGGCCACACGTCTTGTGTTGTCCTGTCTCACAGCTGTTTCTGGATGAGAAGTGTGGATGTGAAACATCCAGAGACTTGTGTGGGGAGAGGGTCGGGTACTGGCTCAGCAGGTGCTGTTGGCTGCTTGATTCACTCCGCAGTGGAATTTTAGCAAAAACATGATCCTCTCTTACTGCAACTGCTCGACAGAAGGCTGAGCTGTGGGGATGACTGAGGTGTCTGATGTACCCACATCTCCAGTGCCAGGTTGGTGTCCATGCCATTGAACAGATTTTCTCAAATCATTACAGTATCTTTCAGTGAAGTCTGTGATTCCCTGCAATGCTGTTGGAGGCCGCATGGAGTCTCCCATCTAAATTGTCAATTCCTAGTGATTTCCTTCATTCTATCACAAAAGACCACTTTCTACAACTTTTAAAAGTTCTTGTGCAAATTAAAATCAGAATTCCACTTGAAAAGGTTCTGCGTACATCTGAATAGCACAGCGTCCTGCAGCTGAGCAGAACACGGAAGTTGAATGTCTGTCACAATGTCTGGCCACATCCCTATACAAGCAGCATCACATAATGGTACTGAGTGCTCTCCATAGACAGGAGGAGATGCTACATCTCTCACTGCCTTCCCAACTTCTGGGAGCATACCTAGCTCAGAGACAGGGATGTGCCACAGCTGCACAGCCTTGGGACAGATGGGCAGAAAATAGCTTGAGGGAAGATGGACAGTACCAATTAGCTTGCCTCATTTAGGAGCCTTGGGACTCCTTTCTGTTGTTCCTCTGCCACACGGCAGAGCTCTGTGTTTGTCTTGCATCCGTAAATGAGGGTGGGGAGTGCTATGGGTTGTACAGGGCATCCACCTAAAAACCCAGAGTGAAAGGAGCTGTGACACCACGGGGCGAGCTGTGGGCTGGCCTGTGCAGGTGTGGTGAGCTGGAGTGTCTCTTTTGTAATTGAGTTTGGGGGGACAGACTGAGAGCATAAGAGGAGGGATGGGAATCAAATGAGATATAGGTTAGGAAATTAA
>VYZQ01072337.1:0-29108 GCA_013400655.1 Mystacornis crossleyi
CTATGCGTGTGCTAAGCAGCCCTAGACCTCACAGCCATGGACTATTTGTCTCCAGTTTCAAGCATTAAGATGTTACTTATGGCACTGAATTCAAGGACTGAGTTGCAGTGCCTTACCTTGGTGTAACTCCTCCGGGCAAGAGCCGCAGTTACTATGAACTACGAACCACGGCTATGAATCAGCAGTGCTGTGCTGATCTCCACCCCTCTCACCAAACCACTCCTCAGTAACACCAGTGTGAATGAAAGGGGAATCAAGCTATAAGTACCAGCATGATGACTTAACGTGCACAAAAGTTTCTAAACTTCTAAGGCAAAAGTTCTTATAATATGATAAATACATTAAAATAATGAAGTTGTGTTCCCCGGAAATCAGTATAAGTAGGAATTAGTAGCTCAGTAGTTCACAGGACGCAGAGTTATTCTGGAGCTGCTGACATACTCTGTTTCTTTTTTAGTCATTTCCAAGCATCAATACAAGATCTTTCTTCTAAGCATGTTAAGGCACTTCACAGGAAATATCCTTAGGAATCAAGTGAAGGGAGCAACCTGAGCCAGGAGCGAAATGCAGACCCAAATCTGTATCACTTCTCTTCTAGGAGAGAGCTCTGACTATCAAGCAATAGTGTCCCGTGGGATGCAGCCTGCCAACTGAAACAGTTTTGCAGTGAATGAAGAAAGTAGTTACTGGTTTACATCCCATGGTGGTCAGGATATGCCCTTGAGATGTGTGTTCAGGTCGTTTTGTCCAAAAAAGTGTTGGACCCTCTCTGCATCACCTAAACAAAGGAGACACTTAGAAAGATTCCCTCTCAGTAGCCCACAGCCCAATTACCACATGCCTCTAAGTACCTCTGCAGTGTTAAACAGTAATTGTGGTTAAAATAACAATATTACAGCAATGAAAATTTATATGGAAGCTCCAGTGCTGATACAATTCAGATGTCATATTATTGAATCCATTTAGTTTTCTGTCCTTCTATCAGCTTGAGTGTTTGTGCAAATGGGACTGGTGACTGACTTCCTAATAATGAAAATGTAATTATTCCCTTACTTCACATTATGGAACTGTAACTTTTAATTTCATCAATATAAATGTTTAAGCAGTAACATCAGTGAGAAGCAGCTATGTATCGGCTGAGCTGTAAGTGACCTACATCACTAGTTGATCATGCTTCTTGATTAGTGTAAGCTTTAAAGCTCATAAGCTGTATTCTGCACTAAGACAGACATTTAATAACAGTGATAATTAGCTAGTAGCTTGCAGTTTTCTAGTACTAAACTCTACCTAAGAACATAAAAAAATCTTAACTTATCTCTATACATGGTATTAAGAACAAATTTTGAGCATTCTGTAATATCATTCTGTAATAAAATTCTGTAATATCAGAATATTACATGTCTTCATACATGAGTCTTGGGTGCAATTCTCTCCTCATCAATATATACTATTAACAACATTTATGTAATCTAAACCAAATTGCTAATTAAAAACCTTTAATAAACATTTTCTGAAGTTGATAGTTTTCTTGAATCTAACAGGCATAGCCATACAGCAATCACAGATGAAAATATTTCTGTGTATAAATACATACATATGAACAGCTGGCCTGAATCAGTCTTCCAAAATAGTCAGCAGCAGATTAGGGAAAGAGACTAAGAATGAGGGACACATTCAGGGAGCCCTCCTTGTAATCTGGTGTTGTTTTCAGGCAGTATATTTGGACATAGTAGTTGTCAGTATCTGTGGGTCAGTGATTTTGAAAATGATCTTGGCTACGTGGGAGTCAAAGCAACCTCAGGGCTTTCAATGTCATAAATTTCCCCACCACCACTTCCAGTGCAGCTATCCTCCCTGTTTTACTGTCACGCATTTCCCTCGCTCATGGCTACTGTCAGTCTGTCTGCAACGGAGGATTGAGGATGCAGATGAAATGGGAGGAGAAAGAAACCCCAAGGCTGCAGGAGAGACTCCTTTTCTTAAAGGCAGATTCCCCTGCACTGTGTCACTCACTTGCCTTTGCACCCAGGGTACTGGCTGGGTGCCCAAGTGGAAGGAAGTTGCTCTATGAAACAGGGTCAAAAGTACTAAGGGGATAGATTTTTTAAACTATTTAAATGGTTAATGGTGTAGACAGGCAACTAGTGTGACTTTCAAATTGCATTTCCTAATTGCATAGTTAAATACTTGAATACTCTTCATAAAATTTAGTCTTTGTTCCTTCTAAGATCAAAATGAAGGGAGAACTGGATAAATTACAATCCAATGTGTAATCAGCCTATTTTTGTGGGCCTAAATAAGATGCCTGTGTAAGAAGTGCAGTTTCTCATCTGTTCCCGAGTATTACCAGTTCTGCCTGGCTTGGAAACGCTGAGCTGGAGGCTGAAGATGGGCTGGAGCTCAGCCACAACCATCCCAGCTTCCAGGAAGCTTGAGGGGATGGACAGGCAGCAGCAATAACCTCACCAGCCATCCTGGGCTCAACCAGCCCCATCCCTAAATCAGATCCTTAACCCTATTCCTGAGTGTGAACTGGAGCCACTAAGCAGGACTGTGGGTAGTAAGTACGGGGAGGCTTGTTTTGAGTTGTGTTTTTTTCTCCATCTTTCAGAGATTCAGTTCATATTCCAAGTTGGACATGATGGCAATGCAAAGGCTGCCTACACACTGGGGGGTGGGGTAGGAGTGGGACCTTGAGGGTGAGACAGGATAGGCAGTTAACACTCAGACCTACAACACTTTCAAAAGTCAAAGCTTTTCTGTGATTCAGAGCAGTCTCTCTGGCTAGTTTGAATATCAGTGCCAGACACTGGCAGTTACATGATGTGAGTACCCCGTCAGAGACAATTATTTTGCTGATTTGTTCTTGTGACAGCTCAGTTATACACCAGCACTTACACAGAGTAACAGAACAAAAAAACAACTTAGAGCATAGCCTGAAGTGCAGTGACAAGAGAGATTCATCTCTGGGGAAAATAATAAGGAAATACATTTGAGCACAGGAGCATCAGAGGGTTCAGAAAGTCACCGCAGAGCGTGGGAGGGCTGGGTGCGAAGGCAGCTGACAAACGAATGCACCGACTGTGAGATGAAATGCTCCCCTCCGGAGGAGATGGCAGCCTCTGAAGAAACACAGCCCGGCGCCCAAGAACCTGCTATGTGGCTTTGGCTACTCTTGCTGACTTCCATATTCATCCTTAGTACTGCTGTTGCCCTGTAGCTGGATCCTTAATCCCCACAGGTGAATTGCTCCCCTCCTTCTAACTCTTCAAGTCTGTGTCTCTGATCTGTGCTCCCCTGAGCCTGGCAGTTTTATTTCTGGTGTTTTCTGAAACGGTGAGCCTCCCCCTCCTCCCCAGGCTTGGAGAACTTCTCCTGCTCCAGCTGAGAGGTGCAAATCCCCGTGGGCATTATTACTGCGGGCAGGCAGGTGGAAAGATGGCAGATAAAAAGGAGCACTAGGCACACTCTTCTACTCTCCTGCTCTAGCCTCATTTGCAAGCAGAAGCACCCTTCTCTGTCCCTCTCTGGGAATACAAATAAAAAAGCCTGGAGTGCGAGAATGGTGTAAATAGTCAGATCGGATACGTGCGTCTGACAGCTCCTGTGCTCCGCGGGGAGGACGTGTTCTGGGTTTGTGACAGACATCTTTCCTCCCTTTGAACACATCTTGGACTTTTTTGGATTTCAGCCCTCAATGCACTTGTCTCCCCAGCTTTCAGACAGGACTCACAGGGGCTTAACTCATACACCCAGCCTCAGCCTTGACCTGGCACCCAACCCACTGAGATGCCTTTGGAAACACCAAAGTCAAGCAATATCATCCAAGTGCTTTTCCCTTCAGAAACGAGTACTGGAAATGCAAAGCAACAGTGCAGGGATGACCCTGAAATGGCGATATATAGTGTCTGAGCGCTCCCAGGATACCTTTTCCAGTGCAATAGCTGACTCTTTAGGTGCCCTTGACAAACCAGCTATAACAGCATCATCCGAACATCAGCTGGATCATTTCATTACCAAGCTGCCAGTCAACATTTTTCCCCCACTGCAGCCACAGACCATTTTGAAAGCAGCCCTCCAGCAATAGTGAGTGGCGTTGCTCTCTGCCACTATCTGAGCCCAGCTGAAAAGTTATATTTTTTCCAGAACGGTTAGAGAGCATTAGTTTAAATCCCTCTGATTTAAAAGTACAATGGCCAATCAGCTGACTGGCAAGCAAACAATGTCACCATTAGCTCTGGAAACCAAACACACTTTCAAAATAGCTAGAGAACAAGAGGAGAAAAAAAGGCAATGCCTTTTGTGACTGAAGCGTGCAACAGAGGCAGGCTCCAAAAAGCTCACCCATCACTTTGGGTAGTTCCCAGCATACACTGTTTATCCCTGTAATCAGTATTTTGGGGGAGCTAATGCAGCAGGAGCCATTCACAGGGACACTCTTCGCTGGGGCGGCCAGTGCACAGAGGACTGATCATTTGGGGCTCGAGCACGGTAAAGCACGTTGCAAGGGGAGTCACAAACTGACACCCACATCGAGCTGTGCCAGTGCCTGGGAGGGCTCAGAGCTGAGCACCTTGTCAGGTCCCAGACTAGCCTGGTCCTTTAAAGACAACCAGTGTAATTTTGGCCAAAATTTTCACTTGCAGCAGAATAACTGCTATTTCAAGAGCAAGCTTCCAACTTTCCTGTTCAGGAAAAGGGAAAACACCTCTTCAACAGAGTTTAATGATGATCAGCAAAATTCAGTTTAAGGAGCATATTGAATTTTTCAGCTGATAAATTGTCCGGCAGCTAAAGTCCCAATTTAAACAAAATAGCCTGGAAATAATATTACTATCTGATGTTTCCCTAAGGAAACCTGTTTGCTCCGTGAACCTCGTGTTTATGCACACTTCCTATTGGTATTGTTGTGATTTCCAAGACATTTCAGTCTATTCATATTACATTCTGTACAGCCTCACATGAACCACCAAGGTGATGTTAGTCCTGCTCCAGGTGTTCAGTTAGAATTGTTGAAAATTACTTGCCCTCAGTTTTATGTCACAGATTTAATACAGATTAATAACAGTCTTTCCTAACTGTATAGGGAAGCAATACTTAGGAGATAACCATTTTTCACCTATGTGAGCTGGTTTAAAAGACTGATTTATATCATCTCCTCAGAGCTGTAGAGTCCCAGGTCTGAGGAAATAAGCAACTTCACTTTAAGCTTTACTCCCCTGAGCACTGAATTCTTTCTGCAGCTGGTAGTTCTCTCCTCCCCTGATAACAGAAACTCCTTTTCCATTCACAGAGCTCGAAGACTTTGCTTGTGGAATACACAGTATAAAAGCAGTTGAAATTAGCATATGCGTGGGTTGAGAAGGGCACATACACAGTATTAAAACCTCAGAAAATTACCCAGTAGGCTTACTGCTGATTTTCAGAAGATACAAGAAAAGGGATGTTTTTTTATTTTTCTTTGTGGACCGGGAAATCAGATTGTTTTTCTTCAGGAAACACAATAAAACTCCTCTTTCCTTTAAGGCTTCAGCGAAATTCCATTGATTATCTGGTCTTCACAGAGCCCCTCACAGAACAATTTTCATATCTGTCTAGGAGCATCTGCAGTGAATTTTAGTAGTGACATGAACCCTTCTGTAACTGACCTTCAGAGCCAATATACAGCACAGCCTGACCAGCCCACTGGCTCCTTCTCCCCACACCATCACTACAGGTCTGTGGGTTCAGACAATTCTGCCATCAAATGACCCTGAACCAGAACAGAGTCCAGCCAGATTTTGGAAGTTACTCTCCCAAACCATAAAGTCCAAAGTTTATGATCAAACACAGCCATACTGACGACTTCCAAAATAAAAACAATCAGATTATCTATAGGACATGATGCTGCTCTGCAAACAAGTGTGTGACTTCAGGATTCCACCAACAAGGAATTAGCTTGTGGGGTCTCTGGCTTTCCACTAAGAAATAATTCGTGGTTTGCAGCGGAGGAAAAGAAATACATTATTAATGATATGGTGTGGCAAGAATGATGCCAACAGTGCAGACCAAGAGCCATGACTGCACTGCTGGATGCTGCTGCTCCTGGACAGAGCACGGACGCAGGGAGCTGCAGGGATGTGTGGTGAGGAGATACTCAAGCTCCATCTAGTGGAAAATAAATCCCTGTAAGGTCGGATTTGGACACACTGTTTTTGGGAGTGATATGCACTACGGAAAAAGAAATAAATCGGGGTATGGACTCGATTCCCTGGGAGGGAATGTTCTCTTTTCTCTTTTGAAGGGAGTCAGGGTGTAATCATAACTGAGAAAATAAGTTACATCTAGGGGGGAAAAAAAAAAAAAAAAGGAAAAGAACCCCTGACTACCTACTGGGACTTAAAGATTTAAACTTCCTGCACATATATTTTATTCTCCCTTGCTCCTGCCATGCCCACCTTGAGCTTCTCACATGCTCTTACTGCTGTTTACAGCACCCCCCTGTCAGAGACCACGTGCTGGCTGGCACAGGCTGCCAGTGCAACCAGGGAGAGTTAAGGAAAAGCTTTTGCTGATTTGGCTCCATGGTCCTGTATCAGAACAGGGTAGAAAAGCCCCCTTTCACATGCAGTGACACAGTCTTATTTCTATGAGTGTGAAGAGTAAACGGCTTCCATGTTCTACTTGTAGAGAGGGAGAAATGTGTGCACTGGACTCAAACAGATCCAGCCTACCTTGTCATTTGAAGGTTAGGAGCCAAAACAGAACAGTGACCCTGTCCCTGCACCCTGGACTTGTATGATGAGAAGAACTGCTAAATTTGAGCCTGATCTGTCTCAAGATGCCTGGAGTTTCTGCTTGACTTCAGAGTTCCATTAAAAGATGATGCATGTGTGTAAATCCTCCCTATGCCTCCAAAAAACCTTGATGCAGAGCTTTAGAAAAATGGAGATAAAAACTTAATACCTTAGGTTATTAAAATCTCAGCACTTCTTTTACTGCAGAAGCTTTTTGCAATATCTACTAATCCCTTTCCTCCATAAAACTCCATATCCTATCTCACAATATACTTTGCTGTGTTATTGCTAATCTTTAAATTTGTGCATGTTCTTCAGTAGGTGCACATTAACACAAGCGCTGTGAGAACATTGCACTTAGGGGATGCTGGATGTGCTGCCTTCAGCTGCAAAGTCAGGGTAAGGCAAGCCTCCTCCACCCGTGCCCACCCCAGCAGCACCGTCAGCACCGCAGGGCTGGGGCGGGAACCGCAGCAGTAAGGAGATGCAGCAGGTCGTATACGGGAGGGGAATTTTTAACAAGGCTTTCTTACCAGAACCAGGTGATACATATACAGGAACCAGCATCTCTTAGAAACCACCTCATTCTGCAAATGGTCAATGCTCTCTGCATGTTGAAACTGCTCCTTCACCACCTTTGCTTTGCAAAACTGAAACAAGCAGAGAGAGAACTGTAAAGGCCAGTGCTACAAAAGCCACAGGTTGTGTTGACAACACGTACAGGTTCACAGTGTCAGCTTTAGTTTTGTTCAAGTCTCTACCAGCAAAGATAAAGAGAAACTTGCCATTCTTTTCCTGATATAAACTCCACCATACTATTTTTCCATTCGGGGATTTTTTTAAAGAGACAACATGGTAATGTTTGAATTAAACTGTATTTGCCCATGGAAATAATTTTTAGAAGCTCTGTGGCAGGCCAAATATAACACAGAAGTTCACTCTAAGTAAGGTACTTCTCCCTGTAGAACAGAACATTGTTCTGCTTATTCACATAGAGAACCTCTGGTGCATTTTCCTGTACTTCTATTTTACAATGAAAGTAAAATGCTTGCAGTAGTAAAAATGCAGTGGTTGATCATATTCTAAACACAAAGAACTGTTTCTAGAGGTGAGACTTTTCCACAGAGAAGGAACACCTCAAACGCTAATTTATGTATTAAAAAAGCAGCTAACTATAAAGAATATGGGAGAAAGTAGGAAAAAACCCAAAGCCTAGAATTTTTGTGGGATAAGATATGAAACCACAAAAAGTCTTAATACTCCAGTGTATGCAAAGAGACAGGCTGTGGCATGGCCACACATATAGGACAGTTTAGGTCTGGTCTTATCTTTAAATCATCTTCATCTTTCCTCTTCTGCCTGTGCCCATCCTGTCTCCTACTGAAATAAGAAGCAAAGGAGATACTGGTACAGCCAGGAGAGCATCCTTCAGTGTTCGGGTGCTGCTCTTTTCTGCTTCAAATGCAGCTGCAATCTCCTCTGCCTTTGTTTCACTTTATCAGTAGTGGAGGAGCTCACATCCTCCAACCCACTCAGTAACAAGAGAGTTTGTCCCTGTCTTGGGCTGCTGCTTTATTATCAGAACTGTGAGAGAAGGCCTTAAAACGCTTGTCCAGCACTTTCATTTATTGTGCTGTAATGTGGCTGCTGTAGTCGCTGAATATGTAGATTTAGAAGTAAGTTTCTAAAGCAGTGCTCAGGAGGTATTCGTGTTAATCCCATTATCTGATAAACGGATTTGTGAACACACCTCCCACCATCCTGCATTAATAGCTATCCCTCAGTCGCTCTAGGAAATGAAATTTAAATGCTCCTGAGAAGTTGATGGACCATATGTTCAAAATCATGGAATTAAACAAAACAAGTTTATGGAAAGTTGCAACGTTGTCAAGGTTTCAATCTTCGCTCTCTCCTGCCAGCTTCCCATCTTTCAAGTTTATCAATTAGACCTGCTGATGATTTTCTGCCCATTTGTTGAATGTGCTACCCCATGTAACTTGTCTTCCCCGAAGTGTGCTGGAAGCCGAGCAACACAATATCTGACCGCTCCTGGAATTTAGGAAATTTAGATTCTGCTCCAAAGCTGGACACTGGCTCCTGCTCCTGAGGAAGCCATTCATTCTTTATCTTCTTCTGAAACACACCAAGTCCTATAATATAAGCGGTTCAAATTTGCATTTTTACTCTAATATCTCTGCAGAGGGCAAAGAAAAGCTTTAGCAGACCAGACAATCAGTTGATACTGAAATCAAACATTTTACATCCAGGCCATCAGTCTAAATTCAGTATAAGCTGACAGCAATGCAGACCACCGGTTTTTGTTTATCTGTATTGAATGGATACAGAGACTGGACTTAGAGTCTCCTTATAAAGATATATTTTCAGGGAAGAGACTTATCAGTGCCCTCTGAATATTTATTATCAAAGCTATAGATTACTTCCTTGAAAATTTATGATGCCACAGATTGCAGGGCTACAACAAAAGCACCCTATATCATCAACTCAAGGATTTGAGGACAACGTACACAAGTTGCTGGGAACAGGCTGGACCTGTTATCTGCCCCACCTCACTGCATCCACAGCCATGGGGCACAGGAGAGGCTTGATAGCTTCCACTCCCGAAGCAGAGGCTCAGGGAAGCAGAGCTCACAGGCGAGAGAAAACCACCAGAACCTGCTTTTCCAGAGAAGCCAGCACAGTCTGCCCATGGGGTCAAAAAGGGGGAAAGAGACCATAGGATACAGTGCTCCAAATGCCCAAGGTGCAGCCACCTCAGAAGGGGAGGAGGGAAGGTGAAACCAGCAAGTCACACACTCGGCACTTGAGATGTGAGAGTCCTACAGGGTGTCCTTGGAGTGACAAGGAAATTCACAGTCAGTGGGGAGAGGAGACTATTCCTTCCCTGTCTTTTGCTTTTGATGGGCAAAAGAGGCCATCTGGCCTCTTTTATTCTCCACAGATAAATTCCTGGGTCCTGAGCTCTTCCATTGCCCTCAGCTGGAGCCCACAGCTAACAACAGCACACTTGTTTTTGTAACCCACTTGACCAAAGAAGGAAAAAGTAATTTCAAGTCCCACCAGTCCCAGCTCTAAGACCGTGGCATTAAAGAGGCACTTGCTTTCCAAATCAAGCAGGAGAACCAGCTCAGCTGGGGGGATGGGGGGGTCAAGTCCAGACTTGCAGCCAGTGAAGGAGTCCAGCCTTTTGCTCGCCAGTGTTGTATATGAAGGAGCGGCTGGTCTTCTGTTACCAGGTGGGAATTGGGAGCGCTGGCATCTATCCGCGTCTCAGAGCGAGATTCCTTTTAAGACTCGTGTCAACACTGCTGAGAACCGGGATTTCCGTGAGCAGTTCCCGGGGTGGGAGCTGGGTTGGGTGCGGGAGCCGCAGACGTGCACTGCCCGCCGCGGTCGCTAAAGGGAGCTCCAGGCTTAGAGCTCGGCTCTGCCTCCCGCTTCAAATGTCACCGAACCCGTTCTCTTCCCGTTCTCTTCCCTCCTCCACTAACCAGGTACATGGAATTAATGGGCATTTAGAGAGTCCTTTGCGAAATGTAAATCTGCTCCTTCACTTTAGGTTTGCAACAGAGCGGCTACAAACTTTGGGGAACTGGGCACACCTTTAGAAAATTTGAGATATGCACCATTTCACTGGGTATTTCCCGGGAATGTCTTCAAGATATATTGTATTTTCGAGCCGAACTCTGTAATTGGTGTAAAAAGTAGTTACAGCCTAAGCTTGTCAAGAGAGGCTCAACGAACCCCCAGTCCTGCTCATCAATTTTTGAAGGCTAAGATTTTAAAAACGTAGCTTATAAATAAAGTACCTCAACTGATTTAATGTGACCGGTTTTGAAGGGGTGCAGTATAACACCGGAATATTTCAGTCTCCAAGGCAGTGTTTGCCGAGGCGTACATCACTCTGTCACAGAAAAGCACACGGCAGCTTCGGATTCCTGTAGCATCATCAGTGCAATCAGTGCCCATTAGTGCCAAAATATTGCAGCAGGTAAGCAGGGCAGTTCAGCAGAAACACCCCTGGACTCTTGTGACCAGGAAAACACCACCAAAAAAACCCAAAAAACCAAAACACCAAAACACACACACACCAAAAAAACACGCAAACCCAAACCTAATTGTTTTGCAATGGCAGAGTGATTTAAACATCAAGCAGCAAAACCCCCCAAGGAACAGCATCTGCTGCGTGGCAAGCACAGCCTCCGAATTTAAGTGTCCCTGAGGCAAAAAAATCAAAACCTATAAGGACTTCCAAAGGCAGTGATGGTTGGGAAGGGCTGCTCCTGGGGCTGGGGACCAGGCAGGAGAGTATTTCTCGCTTTAAGTGTTTCTAGCAGGCGATGAAGCTATAAAAGCTACTCTTCTGGTATGAGCAGTGGTACCCTTCCCAATTTTGCTGGCCCTCCTGAGGGAGCTCTGATTAGCCAGTTTTGTTCAGTCACTGCTGGAGTTAACTGGTTATTAAGAAGTGAAATACCTTGTTTTCTACAGTCTCTTCCTACATCTTTGGGGGGCTGCTTATAAACAGGTGATTTTGAGATACTTTTTGCATGCTGTTTGTCTTGAAGAGACTCACAAGTCAATAATATATTCATTATCATTACTCAGTTAATGCAAAGCAGTACATATGGTGCAGAAAGCAGCAGGGGCGAGCAGGCAGTCTCAGAAAGAGCTGAGAAATGTCTGAGACGAAGAAAATTCCTGCCACCAGCCCGTCTGCCATGCCAAGCCTGTGCCTGTACAGATACACAGCTATGGGTATTCCAGACAACTCATGCTTCACTTGTGTATAATTACTGCCTGCATTTACAGGAAAAAAGGAAGTTTGTTTTTCTGAAGGGCTGTTTACTCCAGCTCTGGCTCCTCACCTGAGCAGCTGCAGCTACAATGAAGATAAGCAACAGTTTCTATCCCAGCTTTGGAAAAACCCCAGCCAACTCCAAGTTGATGGCCTGAACATTACTTAGCCACCCATTAGGGAGAATAAAATCCTCCAATCAAATCCAATAAGAAACCCCTAAAATCAGACCCTGCACTTAATAAGACAGGGTTATCTGCTGCTAACCCTGGCTGACTGCTCTCCACAGGGCACGAGTAGATGTGCCATCAGGAGGGAGGTGGGAAAGAACAACCTCCCTTAGTTCACACAAGTGCAGCAGAGCTCATTATGTGCCCTGCTGCCTATTGCTGCAAGAGGTTAGAAATGCTTCTTTATTTCTCCTGCCCTAATGCACTTGCTGCCTTCCCCATTCTGTTTATTTTATGCCACAAAATGACAATCAGCCATGTGAAGCATGATTCCCTTATTCCCCAGCCTCCTTTCTGAGGTGAGCATAGTCCTGAAAACAGGAGCAACTTCCAAAAAAAAAAAAAAAAAAAAAAAAGAAAAAGAAGAAAAAGAAAATAAAAAAGAAAAAAAAGGAAAAAAATTCTATTCAAATTGCTTGGCACATTTCTGCAGTTCTTTTGCTGGAGACCAGGGTTCACTTCCAGCTCCCCAGCCTTCAATACCTCGGGACAGTGAGTGCTGGCACAAACTGAAACCTGGTGACCTTCCTTTGAGAATATTAAGCCTTGCTAGAGTTTCTGTGAGGTTAATCGATTCCACTCAGTCCTCTCTTGTGAAATCCTCGGACAGGAAAGAATAAGGAGATAAAAAGCCAAGGGAGATTTTCATGCAATCCTTATAGCCTCAAGATTGCTTCAGTTTTTAATGATGTTTGTCTCAGTCTCACCATCTTTGGAAAGTATGCTGCTAGATACTCAAATTACTCCTTAAATAAAACCCCCCTAATACTGAGGTACACTTCCAATTTGCCAAGACCACCCAGTCTGTGCCATATTTGAAGTACTACACAGCAAGTTACAGTGCAACATCATGTGAGTTACCAGAACCACTCGAGAGCCCAAAACTTCGTGAAGAGATTTACCTCGTACAGCCCGGCACGCAAAGAGCATTGAGTGCAAGGAAATTTGAATGGTTATAGACATGTGGAAATTAGCATATTAAACACTGGCCTATAGAGCCATCCAGGCAACACTGAACTTGATCAAATTGCCAAATCCTCTGTCCTCTTTGCCACAATTTCTGTTGACTGGGCACTCACAAATGCAGTTTTGTTTCTGAAAGTTCTTAACCCCTCATCACTTTGCAGCAGCTGGAGCTTAGTGGTGCCTCTGTATTTTTCTGCTGCTGATGGAAAACATGGACTGGCTGCCAGACTTTCGTCTTC
The DNA here is from genome assembly GCA_013400655.1 of Mystacornis crossleyi. Taxonomy (NCBI): domain Eukaryota; kingdom Metazoa; phylum Chordata; class Aves; order Passeriformes; family Timaliidae; genus Mystacornis; species Mystacornis crossleyi. The sequence continues at coordinate 13,028 of VYZQ01072337.1, forward strand.
TCCCTCGCATTGTGAATTGCACCATGACTGGGGCAGTGGTGGACCTTTGTCTAATGTGGACATTTCACGTGCAGCAAAGGCAAATGCTGCATCAGTGAAATACTGAAGGAAACAAAGCGCTAACATCCCCTTAGCTCCTCCCTGGGTAAGCTGGTCTCCAAGAGGCTGTCCTTTCACAGGCAACACTCTTGTACCAGAGTTTGGCCACACTTTGGGTTGTGTACAATACTGGCCACAGGAGTGCTTGAGTTGTGTACACAACTGGGCTGAACTGGTCATTGTCCAGCTCAGGGCCAGCAAGGAGCACCAGTGCCCTCAGGGCCCCAGCATTTACGGAGCTGTGGAACACACAAGGCATCATTAAAAACAGCAGATCTGACCAAAAGGATTTTTCTGCTGCTAAACCATCCCCATTCCAGTGTCTGCACCTCGCCTTCCGTGATCAGTGCTGCCTTCGATTTGATCAGGATCAATTTACCCTGCAGGTCCCCAGCCATCCCAGCCAGCAGCACCAGCAGGAGGATCCACATGGAATAACTGGGCAAGGACTGCTGGCACAGCCTGGCTCTGCACAGCACTCAAATCCCTAAATAGCAGCATGAATAAAAATAGTTCAGTTTGGACATCTAAAAACCAAAATGGGGTGGGGATATATTTAAATCAAGAGGTAGTTTCTGAAATGCAGTGTGATTCCTAATTATTTGCCACTGTTCATGAGGTTGTACTGAGAGATGCTACTTCACCTCATCACTTTGAAAATGCTACACAAACGTCACACAAATAACTGACATTTTGAGCAACAATCTTTCCATTCTTTCATTTTAACAATCTTCATTTTTCTTCTAGGTTACAGACACTGATTAAGAGTGCTATACAATCTTTGGATTCATCGGTCTAACAATCATCTAATTAATTAATCATTGATAATTAAAATGACCTCCTTTTGACTGATACCTGATCTCAGAAAGGCTCAGAAGAAACTTGACACATGTTGTGTCATGTTCCAGCATAACCCACTACAGGTATGTTATCATGTTATGCCACATCTGGTTTCCAGAGAACAAAATGAACTGAGGAACAAATTAAAGGAGGAACCAGTTGTACACATACCAGACCTAACCAGCTCAAATATCTGGCAACGTACAGGGGCACATGCACTTCCAGTGTACTTGCAGGACCATCATTAACCTCAGAAACAGCATTATTTTTGGCTATGTCTAAGCAGGGACATCTGATAACAGCATATTATCTGTGCAGTCCCTGCTGTACTTAGATGCTACAAAACCCCTCTTTTGAGAAAATCTGATTAAAATCTCAGATAAATTGACAAGAGGGAAAAGAATCCCTCATGATTTGCCTGTATAAGTACTGAGAGCCCATTGAATCTGAAATATGCAAACTATGAAGCATGGTCTGGCCATCCTGCACCTTCTGTGATTTTCTTAAGCAGTTCCTTATCCTACATGGGATCTGCAGACTGACCCACACCCCCTCTGTTGTACTTCCTGGCCACTGCAGTGATGAGGGAATAAGGCTCCCAGGTGCCTCAGATGAAACACTACCATGAAAATCTCAGTCGTCCAACCACATTAAATAATGCTGTTCAGGTAAAGCTGGTACCCCCATCCCATGGGCAGTCCAAACCTCAGACAGGGAAATCCACGTGCTTCAAAGGTTCAGGGCACTTGGCTCTCATTCGCATTTTTTAGAGGTTTCCTTCTCATAGCATCCACCAATGCACAGCCCTGGCTTCACTTTTAAAATTAATTAAAATGCAGCAATAATATTTACTTCTTTCTTCATGGTTATTTTGTCAATTTGAGGAGGAAAAGCATATTTTGGGAACAATGGTTCAGCTACAGAGTTGGAGTGCTGCCCTCCTTACAGCAGCATGGTTAAGGAACATTTCCCTTGAGTAAGTTGATGGATGAAAACAGAAATAAACATTTACTTTTTTTTTGCTGAGGCTGAATAGGAGTTAAAAAAAATAAAACAACATGAAAAAAGCGAACCAAGGGGTTTCGGGGAAGAAAATCTATAGAATATAATAAGTTGTAGGTTTTCTTCCAATGGGATATTGGTTTTCAGTATATAATTAATAACAAGAAAACTGTATCCTGACTTTGGGGTCTGCATCACCATCCTGGAACAAAAACGACCATAAATTAGCATCAATTATGTATTAAAGTTCCAATTAACCTGGCTGACACTGATATACTTTAACAAGGTACACTTAGATAAAAGAAGCAACTCTCTAATTACTTGGAACAGGACCTCCTGACCCATTCTGCTCTTTTATCCCAATGCCAACCTAATGAGGAAGGAAGTGTGAGATAGGAAACTGTGCATAAGGCAAAGCTGTAGCACTACAAGATGCCCCTTGGGAAATGATTTTACCTTCTTACTAATGATTAATACTTTATTGCTCTCAGTGCCTTTTGACAGTTTTCAGAAGAAGTGTTTTTGAGGCTGAAATTGTTACCGTTCATCTTAATGTGGAAATCTGCAATCTAATGAAGGTCCTGGTCACACGTTCCTTCTCTGTGACACACCACATACACATAATTTGTGATGGTGGCACCTAGGGTTCCTGTACAGATTTAAAGTGAAGTATCTTGGTCCATGACTGAGTGATGATCACAATTAATTTTACACCTTAACCAGAGCAGTTGGCTAGCATATTCTTCAGCACTTTCAGAAATTTTGTGCAAATACCAAGGGCAAAAGGTAGGCCTGTGTAAAACCTATGTTGCCTGTAGGGGGAGCAACATCAAGGTGAGGAGTGAGAGTGGAATCAGGAAGGTGTTTATGGAGCATCTAATGAGGCACAACTTTTTTCTTCCTTTCTATGTTCCTTGAAATCAGATAACTCCAGGTACTGTACCCAGGGCAATAAATCCAGAGGCATCTCCTCTCCCTTAGAAAACAACGGGTGGTCGTAGTGTCCAGTCCAGCAGTCTGCTCTTGTTCAGTTCTGTTCAGTGCTCAACTTTTCTACCCTAGATTGACCCAGCAGACTTTGAACATATACAGTTTTGCAAAGGGCAAAGAGACCTGGTTTTTTTTCTGGTATTGTGTTTTTTAAATCACTTTAAAATTTTGTACTCTACCACTGAAGAAGAGTTCCCCAAAGCAAGGCAATTCCTGTAATGAGAACTACAGAAGAACTAATTTGTCTTTGAAGAACAATCTTTTCTCAGTGTCAATTCTTTCTCTGTGTCTTGTTATCAGCATTTTGAATAGTTTTAAATTAATGATGATGCTGACCCCTTCTTTGTGGTTTTCCAGTGTAATACAGTCGGAGTCTTGGCTTTCACACTTGATCTCCCACTAGCCACACAAGTCTGACTTCTGTCCTTTTGGAGAAGAGGTGTTGGTGGAATCCATCAGAGGCACCTCCTAATTATAGTCACAGTCTTCAAAACTCAGAGGGAAGCAAACTTGTCACTGAGATTTCAGCTGGATGATTCCTGCAGTGAGCACTTTCCTGGGCCCTTGCAGTCAAAGGTTATCTCCAGCGTAAGCCATGTCAAAATTTAAACACACTGGGTCACACTCTTCCCTACATGGAATTTCACTGCAGAGGGAGGGAGATTTTCCTCTAGTGCTGCTGAAACACACAGCATTAGAAGAGAATTTCAGCAGCTCCAAGCCTGGAATCACAACTCCTTTCCCAAACTATTGCCCAAACTATGTAATGTGCTCCATTAGCAAAAGCAGTCAGCAGACAATTCCCCAAATTACAGCTTCTCCAGCAAGACTTTCAGAATTCCTTTGCTTTAGTTGGGAATTTTGTGTCTATCATTTTCCTCCTAACTTTGAGCAATTCTTCCAAAGCCAGCAGAGAATGGAGTCAAACCTAAAAGAAATTCTTCAGTTGCTAAAAGGGTCAGAGTCAGGTCATCTGCAAGATTTGAACAGTTCATCGATGCCCCAAGCTAACGCTGCCATGTGCATTATTCTCCTCCCCTACATTTCCTGCAGGAATATGTCTGGATCATTCAAGTAGTTTGTGAAGATTGAAAAAAGTTATACAATCAATTTTGGCCTTTTGTGACATCCCCAGCGACTTCAGTAAGCCCTTGTGGAAAAAGGCCCCTCCACAGTTCATACGTGATGCACACTCCTTGATCCAGCCCCATTTAAACCAAGGTCTAGTTGAAACATCTGTGGGAATTGAATCAGACTGACAGACTATTATATGTGCACCATAGGGGACTCGCTCATAAGTCTCTTGTGGCAAACATGCTACTTATACAGTATCCCATTCAGATAAGTGACCTACTTATTGGTTGCATGTTGTAAGCTATTTTGACGAGAGCAATGTGATCCTTGCTGTTCTTTGCTTTGAGTAAACTTTAGCCTTTGGGTATAAGAAGAGGGAAATTTGACATCCATGTAATAGAGGACAGCCATATACATTCAGAGTGGGATTTTCAAAACCATTCATAACGGCAGAGAGGAGAAAAAAATAAACTCACAAAGCTTTGATTCTCACAGGAACACAGTCACTTAGTAAATATCTAAGTGGCTTTATTCTCTATCACACTGGAATGGGCCTAAGTCCTGGGAAAATAGGACAATTATTTGGTATTGCATGGCTGCAGGTGTACAGGAACATTAAGGAGTATTGCCATTTCTATTTCTCACCATTTGAAGGGAAAAAGTCCAGTTTTACTAGACTATTACTAATGTGAAAAGAGGGTAAAGGACAGGACTTCAACTTTTTTTGTTAGTTTGTTCTATTGATTAAGTAAGTCCATCATCTTCTCTGTAAGACTTTGCATAGGATGAACAGATATAAAATCCACCATAGCATATCCAAAGTAAAACACCTTTTTAAAACGACACAGAGACAGAAAAAAGTAAGTCCTTGAGATCTTATCTCTTTCCCTTCCAGATTTACCTCTCCATTGTTTTATTCAAAGCAAATTGTCATCAAACTGCAGGAAGAGCTGTCCTTATCAGCCAGGGCTGCCGTGGCACACGTGCCTCAGCACGGGGTATAAATACACGCACACTCTGGCTCCCAGTTCAGATGACTCCGTCCACTGGTGAGCAGCTTGTGAAAGCCCTTCAAAGCTCTTCAGTGAGCCAAGGGTGACAGTTTACTCAATCTTTTGTAGCTCCTCTGACCCTGCCTCGTTCAAAGGAAAGCTTTTTTTTTTTCCCTTCCTAATTCCTCCCACTCCCTCTTTTAGAGGAATAGAGAAAATTTAAGTGCCCTGCTTTGACACTCAGCTTGCTGCTTGCGTGCAGTCAGGCCAGCTGCCTTGCCAGATCTCCACTGCATTGTCGGTATGCTCCTCTTGTGCCAAGACAAAATTTATAAATAGATTTGCCCAGTCAGTAAGCCCTTTCTCTTCAAAAAGACAGGGATTCAGGCAAAAAGAGGATTATTGATAACATGCAACATCTTTATTATAGCAGAGACTGCTACTGCTACTGTAGTTAAGGACCTGTCAGCATTTCCATTGTAAGATTTTTTTTTTGTGCAAGGGTTTAACTTGGCAGTAAAAATTTAAATATACTTGAGGCTGGACTTTTTCTTGCAGGAGTTCAGCAGGAGTGTTAGGCACAGGGCTCTCTCCTCTCCCTAATTAACAGTGAATTCAATGAGTTTTAGAGGTTCTCTTGTGAATATGCCTCTCCTGTTTTCTGAGCAGTGATGAGTAACACCTGATCCACCATCACGTATTATAGAGCAGAAAGAAGAGCACAGGGCAAACAGAGGGCCAAATCCTGCTCTTGTTAGTAATGGTGCTTGAATAGCATTTGGCCATTACAGGAACACAGCTTTGGCTAACTTCCCATATTTTTCTCTACCAGAAAAACAGCAGAGGGAGATGCTAAAAAAGGTCCTTTCAGAATCATCTCGTTTAAGTAGTTAATTTTCCTTGCAATGCATGCTGGTAGGACAGCACAATCTGCCAAGTGATGAATGTGTCTTGGGAGTCACCAGCCCCACCCCTCTTCCCTTGTAGTCTGTGCCTCTCTTCAGCCTCTGGCAAATTGCTTAATTTCTGCTCTGCCTCAGTTTCAGGATTCAGGATGGAAAACAGTAAAACTCACACAAATGGTTTTGCACACAGAATTCATTCTGCTGCAGCTCAAGCACGTTCTGGCAGGAAATAATCCGGCTCCCTTGGACTTCAGCAGTAATTAGTCCGAGTGCAAAGCCACAGCTTGTTACTGCAGAGTCACTGGCTTCCCTAGACTTGTGTCACTTCAGTAGTGTTGAGGACAGGACTGTTAAATACTGCAGTGTGCATACAAGAATTTCCTCAAAATCCATCCTTGCTTTCAATCATGCTCACAGACACATGGAAGTAAGCAGCAATGTGTCCTCTGACCAATTTTCTCCTCTTCTTCAGGTTTAAAAAAGAGGAATAAAGTATTCATGCATTTTCGTGGTTTTCACATCTTCTAGGGGAAGAAGAAGAAAAAAAAAGAGGTGTACGTTGAAATTCAGCCACTGATATTTGCTAAGATTTATGAAAAAAGAGTGGTAAATTGACTGGGGGTCTGCATGGAGGAGTGGTGGATGTATTTTCCTCTGCCTTGCTTCTCAGTGGGATGCTGCGTGTCTTTTTCTCCCAACCGATACAGCAGAACATTTTGCTTTAAGGATCTGAACAACTTTGCTCCCTCTCAACCTGAAGTTAAACCCTTAATATTGGGAGATTGTGGGCCTTTCTTAGGGTGCTTTAAGCCCAGTGTATGTTACGTAAAGTCTTTTTACACACATGGCACAAAACATTCTTTGACTTGAGTCTCTCAACATTTGTATTCGTGGTCAACTGAGTTGTATCTTTTGTGTGCTGATTCCTACAAAAGTAATACTTGTCTGTTTTGTCTGTTGACAAGATCTTCAAATCCTACTGCCCCTCTGACACATTAAAACAGTGCATTTCTGTCTGGCTTTATTTTTATGATATGAGGATTCAGCTAAGATTTTGACACCATGGAAACTAGACACAGGACACGATCCTGTTCTATCTAAATATATCCTCCGACTTTCAATCGCACTTGCCTCTTTTATTTTTCATGAAAACTGCTCTTTACCTTCCTCCATCTAGGCAAGTTTTTTGGCCAGCAGCATCACCGTGGGCCCACCCTTAGCTTTCATCGCCAGCCCTTACCGCTTCAAGAGAGAATCACATGCACTCAGTGGAGGGGAGGCAATACAAGAAATCAGGCCCTGAAATTCGATGTAGCATCACTGAGGTAATTTTCAAAGAAATCGAATGTTAAATGGAAAGCAACTTTTACCCCTCCTAAGTGCCAACTTTAATTAAGCAAAGCAGATCAGCTTTTCCCTTGTGTTGTAACAAGAAAGGACTGTCCCTTTCTAAACCTATCAGCTCCACTACAGATCTGTGGTATTTTCTATTACTGTCCTTGGGCATTAGTTTTTTATGGATAGTTACAGCTCACAATCATAACACTCATTTATACTTTTTATCTAAAGGGCTACAGCATTACCACTATTATTTTTTTAAGCCACCAAATTATCCCTTTGTTTTAGCTCACACAGGTTCTGCTTGAGTGGAAGAGGTGGGAGGGACAAGCTTGAAATGCAACTTGATGCAAACAAATTTCCCATTTCAGTCTGGAGTCAGATAGCTGCACTTCTGGAGACAAAAAAAGCTATATCTGTCTCTTAAAACCAGGCTCCATGGACTGATGTGGGTTTTCCTACCACTGTGAAATCAGGACACAAAATTGGGGCCAGAGTCAGGAAACTTAATGTAGTTATCAGGTAGCCCTGGAGGAAGTGTGGGCACACACAGTCCTCAGAAAGCAAGATAGAGCTGCCTCTCCATTCCCTTCTACCAGACAGAACAAAAAGCCCTAGGAAGGCCAAAAAAAAAATCCCCTCCAAAAAAAAATTCAGTATTTCTGCCCACCATGGGTTGAATGGCTATTTTTGAGCAGCTTGTTTTAAGTGTCAACGTGTTATTTTGCCTGCCCAGGACAAGTGAGATGATAGCTAAATGAAGCAGGCAAGACATGCAGGAGGAGTTAAAACAAATGTCTTAAATTTTTGAGCCTGTCTGTTTTTCAGTGACCCATAGAGTGAGGAGCTGTGTCAGCTAATCACTTAGCCGGCCACTGCCGACAGACGAATACCTCGCGGTGACATCTGATGGAGCCGTTACAAAGCTCCAACATTTCAGGGCTTTGAGCCGGGGCTGAGCCAGCGCCCGGTGCTTGTGCACAGCCTCAGCAAGTGCTCAACAACACACGTGCAAAACACCCAAAAGTGTTCAGATGAATTCCTTAACGAGTGTTTACTTGGGCATTTTTTATCCTAAACCACTGATGATAGTGAACTGATTAATGATATCCCAGCCATCAAAAGTGATAGCTTGTTTTCAAGGAGCATCCAGCAATAGCTCGCTGCTTTTATGGCTTTAATTGTAAAAGCAAATAATGACATCCTTTTCAAAGCTTGAAGAGAATTGCTTTCAACTGTAAACAGAAGCGATGAAAATTCTCCAGCACAATACCCATTTTTAAATGGCCACTTTTCCTGGAAGAAAAAAAAAAAAAGGCAGCTTGTAACAGCTGTGTTTCAGGTGCATATTCAGGGACTAATTACTGATATGGACAGTACCCAGATAACCAGAGGAGGCTCTGCTCATCATCAGGGTGTCTTCACCCATGGATGGAATTGGCCCATATCTTTTTTTTTTAATCCTGTGCAATGCTGGCCACACTGGGAGGAATGCAGATGACCTCAGGACTGAGTCAGTTCCTCAGTCATTACCCTACAAACCCCTACAGTGGCAGGTTCATTTTTCTTCTTTCCAGTTCCCCTCCCAGTATCTGATAAATCTCATATTCTTTGTGCACTGTGAAATAGGGACTCATTTCAAATTCTGCATGCAAACCATAGAGGAAGGCAAAGTGTGAATGCAGCTCTGTTTGCCTCACAAACTTTTCTATTCTGATGGAATTTGGTGCCTGGGACTGATCTCTGTGTAAGCTGCACAAACAACACACAGGTCACAAAGGACCATCCAACAAATAAACCTAATTACTGATACCTTCCACCTGACACAGGCAGCAGGGTTTTCACATCAGCTTTCTTCTGCCCCAGCTTCTCTGGGGTCTGACCCAATCTCCCCCAAAGTGGCAACAGAACAGGATTTAACTGGACTACAGTTGAATGAAGCTTTGCAAACATAAGTTATAACCCATTCAGTAAACAAATTTGGTATCAAAACTGAAGTGCTTTAAAAGTCCACTTTTAGCTGCTTACGCAGGAACAGGCTTGCCAACCTATGAGGTATGAAGTGTATGGGGAGTGTGGAACTACACCAAAAGTCCCTTTCACATCAGCAGTCTTAAGCACTCAGCACTGAACATTGTTGCTTTGAACGTTTCCACCTCCTGAAGCAATTCCAGGCAGACATGCTGACAAAAGAATAATTTTATCAGCATATGGCTGATCACAGCATCCAATTCCACCAGTATGAAATGGCCCCGTAGAGCACACCAGCATTTCTGCATACAAGTGGAACAGATGATGCAGAGATCAATGTAAGAACAGTTTAATTAATTTTAGTGTCAAAGTCAAGTGCTTCCTTATTTCCAGTTGGCACGTCCTTAATTTCATGGTCGGCTCTATAAATTTTGGTAATGGGAGAAGAAATTTGATTTGAGGGTTAAATACTGCAGACAGACCTAATAAAATGCAAGAGAAGCACTTCTTCATAGTATTCATAACCTCGAAGCCATAGCACTGTCCCTTGTCCTCACTTTCATGAGTGTTATACAGTCACGGTTTCATTTTCACAAAGCACACCCCTTACTCCAAGCAGTCCTCTGGCATTAAAGTGTAGTAACATCCTGGAGCTCCAACCATGGAACAAGATCCCATTGCAGGTGTCATACTGGGCTAGGAGTCAAGAGACCTGGCTCCAGACCTCACTCTGCAAGCAGTATTTTCTGTTGGACATCCTGAGAATCTATTTACTACTAAAAAAATCTCATTGCATCAGAGCGAGATCTTTTTTCCCACAGCACTGGTCAACACTGTACAGCTCCTACTCCAAAACAGTGTTCAGCAGATGAGCTGGACACGTGGAGGAGAGGAAACGTGTCCTCGAACAAGTTATTTTACATTTCAGGTCACCAATATTACCAAGCACTATCTGTATATTACAAGAGTGGAAAGGCTGCATGTCCTGCATCTCCTGTTAGTGCCCTACTGTCCAGCTCTGCAGAACAGACAGGGGGAAAATAGCATGTTAAACGGTCTGCAATTCAACGAGGAAATATTGCACCCTGACATCTGGTCAATGGAAGCTAAGCAACCTATTAATAAAACAATTCTAAGAGCTATTGACACAGTGGTGTTCTGAGCAGCCTTTGCATTGTCACAACACTGAGGAGAGACAGAGGGTGGTGAGAGATTGCTTGCTGCACAAAGTATTATCATGCTGAAATGTGTCCAGCAAATGTTTATTCCACAGGCAGGAACTACGAGTGCCTGTTGTGGTCACTTAGGCCTGAAACCCAAGATTTCAGCGATTTTGTCTGAATGCATTTGCCAAGCACTGGGTGACATTCCCCAACACAGGCAGCTTCTCAGGTTTCAGCAGGAACTAATCTACCATCCTCCTGCATCTACCACTTCCAGTGACCCAAACTAAAGAGCATCATGCACACCCCGCCTGCTCTGACATCGGTGGGGTATCACCTCACAATTAGGACTCTGCATCTCAAGGTATTTCATTAGCAAGAGGAGATGGTTGCCAGGACTCCGCCCACGTTGTCAAAAAAAAGTGCCCAGATCACAGCAGGCACTGCCACAGAAAACCCCCCACCCCTCCAGCAGCCTCCTCCCGTCTTGAAACAAAGGCAGGTTGAGGGGAGAGGGGATGGGGAGGGGAAGAAGGGAAACCTTAGCAATGCTTAAGCAAACACATTTGGAATGAGGCTTAGGTTACTACACATGTCAAGGGGATTTTTTTTTCCCTCCCCCTCCTCCTCCTCATGTTGGCAAACTGTTGATGACCACAGGCATGGAGGCCTCTCAACAGGGGACCAGGAGATACCAGAGGCCAAAGGACCTGGGGGTTCGTTGTGCAAAGGAGAGCATCTGACAAGGCACATCCTCTGGGCGCTTTTGGTTGAGGGCTATGCTTCACTAACAAATCCTGTTGCACTAAGATTGCAGGCTGCAGATATCCTAACAAAAACAAACCCAGGGTACTACCTTTACATCCAAATGATTTCAGGGAAGAGCTGTTAACAGCAGGATGACAAACACCGCAGTCCTTGAGCTCATGTGTGCAAATCTGGAACAACTGCTTGCGTTAGGATATCACACAGAAAAATCCCACAAATCAAACACAGTAATACCAAGTGCTTGTATAGCATGTTTTACCTGCAGCTCTTGGAGCGATTACAAAGAGAAATGAAGAAGAAAGGCTCATTACCACCATTTCACAGATAAGGAAACTGTGGCACAGAAAGGAAGTGATTTGTCCTGCAGCCCAGTGGAAGAACAGGGCAGTCAAGTCAAGCCTCTTAAGTCCCAGTCCGATGCCCTCTCCCCTGAACTATTGTAGCCGACTCTGACCCTGCAGGAACTTCACATTTGTCATTATGCTTTACACCTTGATCATGAGGCTGGGTGTCTTCAAAGCACTGCCCTCAGCTCCTTGGCCAGGAGAGGAAAAAGCTCCCATGTACCTAATCAAATATAATTGCCATTCCCAGAGAAAAGAGATTCCTTCTCAACTCCTCTGGATGATAATTCACCCTGTGTTCAGGTGTAAATGTAATGCTGTATGTAAGCCAAGATAAAAGTAGCTCCTCTGACCACTTTTAACTCAACATCCCTTATGCAGTAAATTTCATACACAGCTATTGAAATAGTACCAGGAATTGGCTGTAATTTTGTTGTCTATTAATATAATTTCATACAGCAGTTTTAGAGTATTCTTACTAAAACGTAGGCTCCAGGGAAAGCTTGTTTAACAATAAAAGCCTTTCACCTTTAAACACACAGATAGCAGAGAATTAGTTTAACTATTGAACTGCAACTGGGGGACAAGTTTGCGTGAAGGCACTGGCCCAGCATCCTTTGAGGCTCAGGTATAGCACTTGTACCTGCTACAGCTGCAGTTGTGTCACACAGGAATAGAGAAATAGCCAAGACAGGAATATGGGTCAAAATCAGCACTTAAAAGTTAACCTGGAAAACAGTAAATCACCAGTGGGTATTCCAGAGTGAGAGCGCAGAGCACTTGAAAAGGGGGATGCTGCTTAACAAGTCTCTGCAGAGTGCCACTCCCGCGATCGGCAGTGTGGGTTTAGGATGCAACACAAATACAACCTCACGAGACACATGAGAGCATCCTGGTGAGTAGACAGCAGGTTTCCTCCCTGTGCTGCTACCAAAAGGTCATTACTGTGACAAGTCACTCAGTTAAATTATCAGATGTGAACAGTTAACAAACAGGGCCAGGGAGGAAGGAATGTTTTTCCCTTAGGTGCCTTGTGTAAACTTAGAGCCTGCTACGCTCTAAAGGTGGCCATAGGTGACTTGTAATCCAGGCCAAAAGCAGAAAATCACAGGATTAAAAGTGGGTGGTCAGATCATTCATTTGACTTGCAGGGGAATAAAACCCCATGATATCTGCTCGTAGACGACAAGCAGTTTTGCAGAGAACAAAGAAATCTCTCTCACAGACAAAATTGGTCTGCCAGGAACTGAGCCCATCTAGCTCCTCACCTCCCCACCACCCTCCCCATATCTTCCCCTCTAAAAGGATCTTTTCTGGGATTCAGGGAATGCGTGTTTATAAAATAGTTCCATTCAATTAGGGCACAGAGTACAGCAGCTTTATATCAGAGGCAACCCAGAGCGAGAGCTCTGTGGAAGTGCAGGTACATGGTAATGATGACAACCCTGCACTGGTTGTAGTGTCATCACCTCTTATTCTTAATCAAAAGGCTTCCAATCCCTTCTCGACGTGTGCACTCGGAAATGAAGGGACTGCTGGAGAATCATTTGAATGTGGCAGCCCTAGATAATGATGAAACGAATAAAAGGCTGACTTTTTTGTTTAGGTTTGAGGAAAGATTCAGGATTCCTCTCGTGAAAAGGCAGCAGCTTAATAGCAGCGAGGCAGAAGGGCTTCTCGTTATCCACAGAGGCTGCTGTCAGCACAGCACTAATGGCCACGGCTCGGGCTTCCCCGGAACGCTCCCTGTGCCGCGGCGCCCGAGGAACCGTGTGCCAGGGACTGGGTGGAGACTGCTCCCAGAGACTTGGCCTGGGACTGGGAAACAGCACAGGGCTCAGCTGCGTTGGCTTCCCCTTGTGGAAGAGGCCGGGACAGTGTTTCTGGGCTGCCCCAAGCAATGCAAGCCACACAAACCCACAGCTGGCTGGCCAAGTGTGAGGTCTGGGCACCCCTGCCCCCAATATCTTCATCCCCTGCTGGGGCAGCAGCTGCTTCAGCAAATGTGATGCTGCACACAGTGGAAAGGCCATGTAAATCAACTATGGGGCAAGAGTTACTTCCATGAAGTAGGGGCAGGCACATAACACCTCTGAGCTGGGAAGCAGCCCACTGACAAGCTGTACCTTCCTAGACACTGCCCTGCGAGGCTGATTTTGATACTGAATCTGAGTGAAAGGAATGGAAAGTAGCTAAACACTGTGCTTCTCCCTGTAGCTCATATATACCTCTCAACACAGCCTTATTAATATCTCTTGACACATGTTTTTGCAGTGGCTTTTATATACTCCAGGTTTAGGATCTTTTGTCTGAGGGAGGTCAGGAGCTGTGCTATGCTCAATGACCTACTGGATACCTGCTGGCTCCATCTGGGGAATACCAATTCCATGCCAGGCAAGAACGATAGCAAAGGCTTTTTTGTTTGGTTGTTGATTTAAAAGGGCATTATTTCAGAAAAGGAAGTTGATTAACAGACATTTTTTCAGTGACTTAGGAACCCATGGAAATGATTTTTGCTTCTATTTCATTATTGGCCTCTTTGTCTATAAGTAAAGTTTTCACAAAAAAAGTCTTGGCATGTGCAAATTTGCAACCATCTTTAGCAATTTGCTCAACCCTTCTCAGGCACTCACATTTATCTGTACCAGAGCAAAATACACAAACCAAAATTCAAAACAACTTCTGTTTAACGCCAGCTAAAGTTACTCTGTTCACTGCAGTAACATTTGCCCCAAATGCAGAGCTGCCAAGGTCAATAGTTTCACTTTCTGTGCTCCAGCTACATTAATATAACAGTTTGCCATTCCTCTCTATTACTATATACGTTCAAAGCTTCATGAGCTATCATGAGCAGCCTGATCTCTGACACACAAGACATGTTAACAACAGCTTCTCCCATTCAGAAAGCCAGCAAGGAAGAGAAGTCAGACCTTTCAATGTATGTTAAGTAACAAATATAAGATCTCCATGATGTCCTACATGATGAAACACCTTACAGCAGGTTAGAAAAGGAGGTATGGGGAATCAATACATTTCTTCTCACAGTTACATAGCTGCATACATCACCACTTTTAACTTCACTGTCTTCAATCCAGCCCACTGTGTCCACAAGTAATATCATAGGGACAAGGCTATAGAAAAGCCAAGGACATTATAAACGAACAATGTGGTTATTCAGCGCATACATCTAGGGTTAGGGCACAGTGACCAGCCACATAAAAAGCCCAGAACACTGTGATGAGATTTCACTGCATAGCAATACCTGTTAGTATGAACACCTAATAGGAAGAAACAGCTGATAGAATGAGCTTACAGAGCGTGCACAAGAACACATGTTTAGTCAAGAGACTAAACGTAGTCAAGCATAAACACAAAACAGATACGTGCATGGTTTCAGGATTTCCTCCCCCCTCTTCAATCAGAAAACCATAGTGAATGAATTAGGACAGTTGCATGGTGTTTATGTGGCACATTTTGGGGGGGGGGGGGGCGGTCTGCAGGGGTGGCCCCTGTGACAGGAGGCCAGGAGCTGCCCCGATATCAGACAGAGCTTGCTGCAAAATGGACCCAACAGTGGCCAAAACTGAGCCCAGCAGCAATGCTAGTGGCATCTCTAAAAACACATCTGAGAAGGGGTAACAAACACTGCCCAACAGCTGCAACAGAGAGGAGCGAGGAAAAAGTGCAAAAGAAACAGCCCTGCAGACACTGCGGTCTGTGATGAAGGAGGGGGAAGAACTGCTCCAAGAGCTGGAGCAGATTCCCCTGCAGCCCCTGGAGAAGGCTGCATCCAGGTAGGTTATTCCTCTGCAGCCCAAGGAGGCAAACGTGGGAGCAGACACCCACCCTGCAGCAGGGGCCTGTGCCGTGAAGGAAGCTGCAGCCCACACTGGAGCCATTCTTGAAGAGCTGCTGCCACACTGGAGCAGTTTCTGAAGGATCCCTTGGAGGGAACCATGCTGCAGCAATGGAAGAATGCAGGGAAAGAGTGGCAATGACAAAGTGTTGTGAACTGACCAAGACTCCCCCCCGACTCCACCTCCCTGTGCCAAGTGTGAGGAGCAGGTAGAAGAGTTGGGAACAAAGGAGTGAGGTTGAGCCTGGGGAGCCAAGGTGAGGTGGAGAGCATGGTTTTATTTCCTACTTTCCTTCTCTATTTTAAAGTTGAAAATACATTAAATTATTTTCCCCCCAAACTAATTCTTTCTGTTTTGCTGGTGATGCTGATTGGTAAGCAATACCCTTATATTTATCTCAACCCATAGGTTTTTTTATACCTTGTTTTCTCCTCCTGCTCCATTGAGGAGAGGGAGCAAGAGAGTAACTTGATGGCCATGTAGTAGAAAGCCCAGGTTATCCCACCAGAACAACATTGAGCCCTACATGATAAAGAACAAAACAAAGCTTCCACAGTTCCTTAGAAAATTAGGTTCACTCAAAAAATATGCCTTAGACCAAGAGAAGTAAAACTGTCAAAAAAAGGAAGAGCAATTAAAATTCAAATAGCAACTACTTTTTTTTTAACTGCAAACCAAGTGAATTAATGCATCCCATTTCATAACTCTTACCTTTTTAAGAGTTTAAATGCTCAAGTT
>VYZQ01072383.1:0-10350 GCA_013400655.1 Mystacornis crossleyi
AAATGATAGTGTTCAAAACTTCATAGCATAGTAAAAAAAGCACAACAAATGTCTTTGTTTTGACTGGGATAGAGTTCTTTTTTTTTCTCCATAGCCATTACAGTGCTGTGTTTGGGATTCAGTATGAGAGCAGTGTTGATAACACACTGATGTTTTGGTTGTTGCTTCATGCTTGCCCTAAGCCAAGGAGCTTCTCAGTGTCTCATGCTCTGCCAGTGAGGAGCTGCACAAAAAGCTGGGAGGAAGCACAGCCAGGCAGCTGATGTGAGCTAGCCAAAGGGATAGTGCACACCAAAGAACATCATGCCCAGTAGAGAAACTGTGGGAGTTACTAGGAAGGGGACGATGGCAATTATGGAACAAGGTTAGGCATTGATCAGGGTGGTGAGCAACTGTATTGTGCATCACTTCTTTTTCTTGGGTTTTATCTCTCCTTTTTTTATTTACTATTAGTAGTATTATATCTTACTTTGTTTCAGTGATTAAACTGTTCTTATCTCAACATACAAGCTTTACTTTTGGTTCTCCTTCCTATTCTACCATGTTGGAGGGGTAGAGGGTGGAGCTGAGTGAGCGGCTTCAAGGTGCTTAGCTGCCAGTTGAGCTTAAACCATGACAAAACCAAATGTTTTTCAGTGTACATAACTGTAGTTGGAAATATCAGTGTAAGCTATGTGCAGCTTGACACAGTGTGGCCCCAGGGCCTGGCTCTCCCTGTTCTCCCTGTTCAGGTCAGTGGCTGGTGTTGCCCAGGAGTTTCCTGCTATCTCAAGGTCTGTGTCCACCCTGTGTGTTTTTCCACCTTTCCTTGGAAGGCCAGCACCATGAGCAGACTCTGACGGACACTGGTCCTGTATTATCAGCAGAGAGCAAGCTCATCCACAGAGTTGGAGAGCACTTCTGTAATTTCCTAAAGCTTTACAGTGGCTGAGGTGGACAAGGGAAACTTGCAGGGGGTACCGAAGCAGTTTGGTGTTCAAAAAAGGGGCTCCTGACAGAAGCTGTGCTTGGCACTCTGCAAAGCTCAGTCACCAGCAGTGTTCCCTCCGGCCCTTGGCAGGTCCCCCAGCAATATGTGGGCTGCCTTCTCCACTGGGTCATGACTTCTGTGAGAGCTGTGAAACCTCATTACCGTGTTGTAAGAGAGATATTTGCAACTATAAGATGTTGAGATCATGAAATCCCAAACTAAATGCATATTAGATATTCAAAATAAATAAAACCCCAAGATAATGGGTTTCTGTAAAGAGGAAAATGCAAATCCCTCTTTGTTCCTGAGCCAAGAACACAAACAGATTCCCAGAGGCTGGAAGTTCACTGTTTATACCAGCACTGATTTCTAGCAGAGCCAGCAAAAAATTCAGTCAGACTGTTGCTATTCCGCACCAATATTTTCTGGATTCTCCTTAATTTGAATGCTCACATACTCAGGTATTTCATACTCAGCAAGATCACCCATTCCCAAAGGGCAAAGGTCTGTAGGGCTGCAAAACTGGGAGGTCCTAGCTGCCATGAGCACATAAAAACCTCTGAGTGAAATTGCTGTGGAAATCTGACGTACTGCTTGAAACTGATATAAATTGAGCCATGACTTTCAGGTGCAAGTTCTGATTAACAGTTCCCTTTGGACTAAGGCTTTTTGAACTTCTTTAAAGAGAAGCGAATAAGCCTAAGTAACACTGAGCTATTGCTCAAGCTGTTTTTAGGGGCCAGTATTATTTCAATGAATTCAGTAGCATCTCACCCACGCAAGCAAGTTCAGGCCTTGGACTTGCATAGTTAAATATGGATTTTGTGTGTTAGGAGAACTTCTGTGAAATGGAAAGAGTAAGAAACTTCGTTGGTAGTTTTCATAGCAGGCAAAACTCTGATTTTATTAAAGTCAACAGGAGCTTGGGCATCGACTTCTCCAAGAGAACAGTACTTGGCTGTAAACTTAGTATTTCCATTTCAGTCTCGCTGAGCAGATTGATGTTGTTATGGCATTCCATTTTTAATTGTTTTTAAACTATCCCTATTTAAGTACAAGCTATATACTCTTTTAATCTGTCTAGGACTTATTTTGCTTCTGTTTCCAATGGCCATGAATGGTATATCAGTGCTTAGTCCTGCACTTCAAAAGCTCAGGAAAGAACGTTTTTAAAAACCCCTCTTACACAGCAGTTTGGAAAGTTCCTAAGGTGGCAAACTCCAGTTAACTGACAGAGACAGTCTGGAGCAGAGGCAACATGAGCCCTTGAGGGATGCTGGGATTTTGTTACCTGGCATATCCTGCTTTTTTCAGTCTCCGTGGAAACACAGCAACACATTGGTGTGAAAGATGGGGGGTGAGCACCCTGCGTATGGGAGGGAACGTTCCCTGAAGCACCTCTGGGCTGTGCTGTGCCAAGTCTCTGAGTTCCTTGGGTTTGCTTGAGCTGAGTCACTGCATGCAGCTGTACCCAGCTCATTTCTTGGTTTGGAAAAAATTGAAGGAAAGGTCTTTCCTGAGCTGTTTGTTTTTTTTTTTTTCATCACATCTGGAGAGTTTGCAGCCATCTTTGCTCGCCCACCACACCAATAATGATCTGCTTTGTGTGAAACCTCTCATTGCAGGTAGGAAGGATGAGCTCCTATGCTGACATCTGCGGGTCCAAGCACGCGCAGGGCAGCACCGAGGGAGGGTACCAACGCTATGGAGTTCGGTCCTACCTGCATCAGTTTTATGAGGACTGCACAGCTTCAATTTGGGAGTATGAGGATGATTTTCAGATCCAGAGATCGCCGAGCAGGTGGAGCTCTGTATTCTGGAAGGTACTGCCTGTTGCTTTTTACTGGAAAGAGAGGCTCCCATTTCAAGGCTTTCCCTGTGTAACTGCTGGTATTAGTATTCATCCAGAAAGGCCTTTCGTTGCTCAGTTTGCCTGAGGTGGCCAAATAACTATGCCTGAAAGCAGGGCACTCTTACCAAAATATGTCAGCTCCCTGGGGTCTTTGGATCACCTAGTTTCTCTGTCCCAGTGTCACTGAAACACCAAAGTCTTGTCTGGAAACCCCTCATACATCTTGAAAGTGTAGTTTGCCCTCCGCTCTGCACCCACAGAAGTCCTGCCAGACTGCTGGGAGCAGGACTGGTAGGCTAACAGCAGAGTGTGACCTAGGGATCAAGAAAACCAGAAGATCTCCATTAAGGTCAGGGAATTTGACAGAATTGGAGAAGAGCAGAGGTTGGGCGGGGCCTGTGAGGCCATCCAAACCCTACCCCCTGATGATCCCTATCCCCAGGAACATTCTGGGTGAAGCAGATTTTGTACTTACACTTGAAATATGCTCTAAACACCCCTTGATCTGTTCGTATGGCAATAGCAACTTCCTTCTAATCACTCCAAAGGAATGACATCTCACGAAGTAAATGCAAGTGGTGGATATTACAGACTACCAGCGGGGACTGAACTGTTGGTGATAACCACCTGCTAAAGCTAAAGAAATAATCAGTTACACAGCACTGGGGTTAAAATGTGATCCTCTCTCTGATGGGGCCTTTCAATATGAAATGCTGTTTAGAGATAGCAATCCATATTCCATTGTTTCCAGAAATATCAATACTCAATTATATAAATATGAGTTGTAAAAAGACAGTTTTTCCACTAGTTCTAGTAGCTCCTCATATATCTTAAAAGAAAAATACCTGCCTTCTCTCCTGGGAGGGAGAACTGTATCTGCAAGACGCAATGAACGATAAATGCCTCCTAGGAGCACTTCCCAACTGAAAACTGGAAAGGGAAATGGAAAAACTGGAAATTAATTGGGGGTTTGGTTGTTTCTTTGTTTGTTTTCCAGGTCGGACTCATCTCTGGGACGGCTTTTATGCTGATAGGTATATCTGTTCTTGTAGTGGGTTTTCTTGTGCCACCGAAAATCGAAGCCCTTGGGAAGGATGATTTTGTTGTTGTGGATACCCGTGCTGTTCAGTTCAATGGGTCCCTTGATGTATGCAAGCTGGCAGGAGCAATCTTGTTCTGTGTTGGAGGGTCTACCGTGGCAGTGTGTCTGCTGATGTCTGCTTTTGCTAAAAGCTACTCCAAAGAAGAGAAGTACCTCCAGCAAAGATTTAAAGAGAGAATAGCTGATATAAAAGCCCATGCAAACCCAGTCACAAAAGCGCCAGCACCAGGAGAATCAAAGATACCTGTTACTTTGTCCAGAGTTCAAAATGTCCAGCCTCTATCTGAAACCTGACCCTTCCCTTAGGTTTTGTTTCTCTTGTAGATCACTTTAACTGAAAAATACCAGCCCTTGTTGGCATCTGTGCTAGTCAAGTAAAACATCAAGTGCTCTGCTATATAAACATGCAGCTAATGTGGGAGCTGCTCTGGTAAAAAATTAGGATTGGGAAAAAGAAAATTATGTGATTAGACCTGTGACTAGTATATTCAGTACATTTGAACCTTTTAATCTGTGTGGGTACAATAAGTTCTTGAAACAATTATTAGGTGTTTAGCTTATCAGATTGCATCCCTGGGAAACCTAGGGTACACTTATGACAGCTGTACCAGGAACACTCTATATCCCACTACTTAAAGTTTAGATGAATTTGCTATTTTTTTAATCCCATTAATTTCTTCAGGTTTTTTTGTTGGTTTTTTTTTTTTCCTTTAAAATAATGTTCAGTCTTACATGTCCCACCTGGTTCTGCTGTCTGGGAAGCCAAGATTCTGCCCTTGTAATTTGCACTTGTCCTCCTGTCACATGCTACAGTCTGTATCAAAATAATACTGCACAGGTAAAACATACATGTCAGTGAGAGCCCTTAATTTGATCCTGGCACATGTCACTTCCCAGCAATGTTACTTTCTGGGAAAGGCAAGTTATGCTTGATCTGAGTTACGACTGACCTGTGCTAAAGTGCCATTTTTGTCTTAGTCAGTGCCATGCTGGCAAAAACTACAAACAAAATAAACATAAGGAATTCCTGTGGGAGGAGAAACATCATACTTGTGTGTCTTTGCTTTAATATTGTTTTTTTCATTATACTGTATTATGTTGAAGCTAATACAAAATGTTTTAGTTTTGTCTGGGTGAGGATGAATAAATGTTGTTTGACATGCCCAGGCCCTGTATTCTGTCAATACATCAATGCCATGTTAGATGATCTCAACGTATGTATCTAAAGACATTTTGAAATGCTGTTTATATTTTTATAGAGAATAGAAAAAGTTATGCTTAACCAGATACATTTGTGTAAATGCTTACCTAAAAACTTGTCGTTTCATGAGAGACCCCTAATTATTTTCTCACCCAGGGCAATTATTTCACTGTCTTAATCTATGGATTTAAATTAAACTGTATAAAGAAAGATGTGACATTTGTACTCTCTGACAGTATGTGCCACCTTATAGTTCTGTCTATTTTTTGAATGGATTGAATAAAATTCTAGGCGTGAGCCAACCACAGATTTTGTGAAAAGTTATTTTCTAGTCAAATAACTTTAGGAGCTCTGCTTGAAGGAGAAATCAGCAGTTGAAACTCACTGGTGTCTTAATGCAGTCTGTTTTCATCTTAGAGTGGCAAGGAAGCCACTTTGGTGCTGAATCAGATTCTGCCACAATAATGGCAGGTAAGAGCTGTGCTCTTTCCCTTGCTCATAAAACATTTTGTGTTCTGTGACACTCAGCTCATACTTACAACATCAATAAGCCACATCATATATGTTTGGAAGTTTCAGCTGAATCTGCAGTAATTGGTGGTCAAGACTGACACCACCTTGGAAAGTAAAATTTTCTTCTGCAAAGAAAGTTCCTCTCTTGGCAACACAATTGCAGAGTCCAAGCATTAGCACTGAAAAGATGGACAATCAGGAGCTTGTCACATGCACACTGTCACAGGGAATGGAAGAAAGTAGGTGTAAAGGCATCTGGCAATTCACTGGCACCCTTAGATTAGAAATACAAAGAATTACACACAGTACTTCAAAAGCTCAGGGGAGAAATAGATGAAGCTGTGCTAAAGAGGAAAATTCAGAAGACTGGCAAAGTGAGAAGCTGTGTATTTATAAGGAAAGCCATCAAGAACAGGGGTGAGGGGTACTGATTGCTCACAAGGCACATGGAGAGGCTGTCACTGCTGCTGTTTGTTAGTTATGCCAGGTGGAGAGGGTCCTCAGCATTTCCTGTCCAGGTTGCAAGGAATGTTGTTTACTGCCACTGACTTTCACTGCTGTTGGGTTATCGGTGTATGGGCAGCAGAGTCAAGCTGTCCTGGCCTTTTCAACTGAGACTTTTTAACTGTGCATGGAGGAAATGTGACATTTTAAGTTTATTTTAAGTTTAAGCTATTACTGAGTCCCTTCTCTCCACCTGCATTTTGTTAACACTGTACTGGAAGTTTGATAAATCCATCTGGAAAAGAAAGCAGAGGTTGGACTAGTTCACCCAAACTGGCTATATGGGTATATAGCTCTCTTTAAACACACCCCACCACACATGCAGGTGTCACCAAATTTTCATCCAGAGGACAGCTGACCCAACAGGTAATTGATAGAGCAGATCCAAATATCAGGTGCTCAGTTGCATTGCACAGAACTGAACATGCTTCGACAGTACAAAAGCAGATGAGTCATGGCACGGCATTACCCAGGTGCTAGGGGAAAAGAAATGCCCTTGAGGATTTTACCGAAGCTTCCTAGGATAGGAAATGCTCTTGGGATTTGTCAGCAGCAGCAAAGCTGATAATGTTGTCATGGTTAACGTTGCCACACACGTTTCATCTCATTAAATCCTTGTTTCGGTTGCTTGGAGCTTTTCCGGAACTGAGACCTCCAGAGGCTGCAATCCTTCACAGCAGAGAATCAGTGCCACGCACGGCTTTTGTAGAAACACTGAGCATAAAATTGCTCTGTTACTATTAAGAAGCCACATACTGGAAAGATTAAGACATGTCAGGAACATTTTTAAGATCCATTTTCATGTAATATTTTAACACCTTCACCCTTTGGTGCTGGAGCTGAAGCATCAGCAAAAGGCAATGGAAATGTACGGTGTGCTGTTCTTACGGAAAATGCCTGGGATATGGCCTCCAGCTGGGGAGCAGCAAGAGGCAGTCATGCTCCCTGGGAAATTTCCAGTGAGGTTGAGGGCAATCTGTCCCTGCACATATCATTTCCGTACCATGTAACTTTTTCACATTTCCCATCCCCACTAAATTGCAGCACACACTCAACTATGGGGCTGCCTGGGACTTCCCCTCCAAGCACTGACTGCCATTAACTTTCCAATGGACACATTAATGGAGACCCTAGTGCAAATAAAATACGGCTTAAGCAGCCAAGATCTTCTTTTATCAACCCTTTTACCTCCCTGCTCCAGAGGTTCCTTTCAGTTCCTTCATGCTCACCTTATTTCTTGCCCCTCTTCTGGCCTCATTTGGCTTGAAAGTACAGTGCAACTCCTCCCAGCCCAACACCATTTTCTCTGCAATTGTAGTGAAAGAAATCACAGTTTTCATCTGAGTGGTAATCACTGGCTTCATTTTGGTTAATAGATGCTCTCCTGAAGGTTAGCTCTGCTTCCCCAGCCCACTGTACAGAAAAGGCTTCTGTTAGCATCTGTTCTGTCCACTCTCCAAGCTGTCTCAATCCCTTTATTTTCCATTTTTCCCAGTGCATGGTGAATCACAGGCAAAAGGCAGAGACAGAAACATTCCTCCTCTTCAGCTGCCTGAAAGCAGATTTAATTCCCAGATTCAGCTACAGCCTCAGCCTGCCATTTCCAAGTATGAGATTTTGAATCATGCACAAGTACAAGCAAACAGCTCTTCATGAAAGCAGCAGCAGCAGCAGCAGCAGAATCAGGAGGCTGCAGAGAGAGAGGTTTGGCAGGGGGGAGCAGCAGCACAACCTGCACACCAGGGAGGCCACTCAGCCCCTGAGGACATGAAATGCAAAGGAGACAGCAAAAGGCTGCAAGTGCCTTAGCAGGATGCACTTTCCCAGCAGCTTTCTAAAAAGGGCTAAGAATGGAACAGTTTTTGGTAAAATAAAGGAATTAGTACTTGGGATTATTCAACACTGACCGGTCATCCCACCATTACACAGCAGCGCTCAGCTCACTGAGTATCAGGGCTAGAGAGACAATAACATATAAGCTGTCTGAGCAGGCTGTGGAGGCACAGCCTCACCCTTCCTTGTCCTACCCATTACACAGCTGAAGGAAGCAACATCTCTACAGGGCATTACCCTGCACCGGTCGTTTGGGGTTAATGCCCAAGCACCTCTTAGAGAAACAATTTTGAGTTTTGCTGGTTCATCCCCATGGGACAGTTCATCCCAGAGGAATATCACTGTAAATGGGAAGACCCCCCTAGTCTCCTATTTCCAATATTTAGAGACAATGTGTGATTCTTCTGGAGCCTTCTGGTCTCTGGGCAAACAATCCATCCACCCCCACATTTTTCTTCAGTTCTTACTTGGATGTGTGGCAGACCACACAGAGTGCATTTCCTGCATCAGTTCACTTGATGCACATTAAGCAGGCCAAAGCTCAGTTTTGCTGTCAGATAATTTACAGAGGTATTGGGATGAAAATAATCTCTGCATATTGACAGTAGGTGAGGCAAATACTTCTAACAGCCCTTCAGAGAAAAGAGCTAGCATCAAATAACATCTTTTATTGGTTTTTTCTCTAATTATTTACAGCTGATTTTTGAAGGCACCCTTTTTTCCCATAAGTTACCATTCATGAACCTTTGCAAATATAGATGGGAGATCAGTTTTAAACAGTGCTAATAAGCTAGTCAATTTAACAATGTATGTTATGCTGCTCCAGCAATTTCAGCCTCAAAACTCATGACACTCAAGGCTTCAGGCCATTTCCTGTCTAAAGGCACCCTCCAGCCTGAGGCTAAAAGGATGTGTTGGTGTTGGTGTTGTTGTTCAGGGGGCAAGAGGCCCTTCAGGAATGTCATTATTTCCGTCCTCTGGCCACCTAATGCCTTGAGCATCTGCTGCCCTTCCCCTTCCTGCCTCCTCCAGGAACCTCGAGCCCTGATAATTCCTTCCTAAGCCTCGTCCGCAGCAGGGGTGAGGTGAGAGGGACCCCTGCCACACACGTCTTGGAGGGGGTACAAAATGTGCCTGCCTGAAGTGGCAGCAGGGGGGAGGCAGGGCTGCAGCATGGGCAGGAGCGAGATGAAGGTGGAGAGAGGCGAGAGGGAAGGAATCCCCAAGGGAGAACTGGTGAAACGCAGCATTTCAAGCATCAGTGTGTTCATCTGCCACTGAATATCAGAAGAGATAATCTTATTGAAATAATAGTGAATATTGAAAGCAGATAAAAACTTGCTGCAGCTCTAAAACCTGTGACCCAAACAACATAAGTACAGTGGCTAAAATCTTCATGGAAATAGACATTTAAACAAACCAAATCAGCTTTCGACATCAATATTCTGGCCCCCACAGATGGCTAGATAAGCATGAGGACCTTATTGTTGGACAAGTGCATTACCTCTAGTGTGAGGACACATTTTTCCCTTTAGTATACTATGATAAAGAAATTTCTTCAGATAGTTCTTGCTCAGAACAGGTTCAGTTTTCGAATGACCCCTTGCAAAAGCACTTCTCCTGAAACTGGAGCAAGTCTGTGCCAAGACAAAAATCCTCACTTCAAAGACTGCTGAACAGAGCCCCTATCTCCAAGGAGCATGAATCAGAGAGGGCCCCAGTATCCCTTACATACAGGCTGACTGGGTCTCTGGCTCCCTGCTTTGTAAGGTTACAAGTGAGTGGGTTCATCTGCACCTCCCCTTGCATATCAGACGTGACTGAGCAGGTCCTGAGCAACCCACACCATCAATGTAAGGCAGAGCAGAGGCAGTCACTGAGACCCAAGACGGCCATAGGAGCCAGGGACAACTTTTAGCTCTGGCCTGTAGCTCAGCTTTTAGGGCAGAGGCAGCTCCAGCACTCTTCCAAAAATCACAACAGCCACATGAACTCCCATGTGCCCTGAGAGCCAAGGTCTCAGATTTCCCTGGAGGGAGACATCACCATTTTATGCCATGGGAGGAGTAAGATGTAGACAAATATTTGCCCTGCCATGGAGCATTGTCTGGGTCCTCTGCTCTTCCTCTGCCCCTCCAGCAGCAGTGACTGCCCTCTGAGGAGGGCCTCAGCATTGCTCTCTGAACTAAACTGCTCTCTCTTGAGGCACCATATATGTTTAGACTAAGGTATGACAGGAAAACATTCTCCAGATCACACAGAAGTTCACTTCCCTGAACCACTGGCATAAACCTTGAAGGCCTCAGCTCAAAAGCTACTCCAGACCTTATAGCCAGATTGTTTTGTCTTTGCAGATCCATTCATGGCATCCATGT
>VYZQ01072433.1:0-21111 GCA_013400655.1 Mystacornis crossleyi
TTTTTTTTTTTTATTTAAGGAAAGAGCCCGTATGTCACAATCTCATGCCTCATCTAATTGGGTAAGTGTTTCCTTTGTCCTTGAAACCGAAAAGTAGACGGCGTATCCAGGAGCTACAGAATGAAAAAGCATCTGCCTTTGGTATTTGGCAGGCCTCAATTAAAAACCTGCTGCCTGGGCTATCACTTTTTCTTTCATTCTGACCAAGGCGCTCCTGCTCGGATTCAAGCGGACGGTTCTGAAGGGCGAGCTGTGGGAATGCAAAAACCCCAAATATTTCGGAATGATAATTAATGTGTTACATGCAACAGAAAAGAGGCCCGGATCCAGAAGCCCAGAGTCATGCTGGAAGCACAGGAAGGGCTCACGTGCTCGCTCCCTCCGAGTGTTTCCGTAAGCTCCTGCTCAGGTCCACGCTGGAGACGTGGCTCCCCCCGCTCCCGGCTCCACAAACCCGGAGCTCGATACGCGCAGAACACTTCCATCTTTAAAAAATAATTGAAAAGGTGCACTCTGAAGTTCACTGGATCGATCCCACTGAATTTATTTAGAAGACACTTCATTGTGTCAAAGATTTAATGGCGAGGTTACGATGCCCAGCCTTCGGAATGTCAATGCGCTGCCGCGGGAGCGTTGCAGGGAATGCTAAAACCCTCGGCAGCGCACGCCCCAGCAGAACTGCCAGACTTGCGGAATATGAAAATTGTTACACGGAGTTTAGATAAGTCACAGGCCGCTGGGGGAAAAGCTGCACAGGGGCCGGAATTCTGGGATGAAATTTTGCAGCCTCCCTGCGGACTCCTCGGCCGGCCCCTCACATCCCTTCGGGCCTTCGCTCCCGGGCTGCCCCTTTGGAAATGTGTGTGTCTGGACGTGAGCAGTATTTCCCGGCACACTTGATTAAATACCTCCCCTGGTTATTTATTGCACATTAAACAACATCTCTCCCGCACGTACCTTGCTTGGACAAAAGCTCTTTGCTCTCAAGTGCAGAGCTCAGCATGTTGTAGGCCAGAGCACTGCAAACCTCCGGCAGCACCCATCAGCATTCCCTGATCATTAAACATCATTTCTGGAAGCTGAGAGTTACCCTGCTTTCCCACAGTTTACATTTCTTGGTGCCTGTGATACTGTTTTAATGCAGAAAATGTCCAAAGGTTTCTCTCTCTCACTCTCTCTCTCTCTCTCCTTGGGGAATCTCCCTGTTCCGTGCTGCAGGAACAATCCCAACCCACCCAAGGACTCCCAGGCTGTAAAGTTTCAAGTGAAGCGGGAGGGCGGGGGAAGGAATGACAAGTCCTTTCTACTGAAATTCTCTCCCCAAATGGATTTGGCAGAGCCGGGCTCGGCTGATCTTAAAGCAAGGTTTATCATTCGTGCAGGCTGCTGCCTGAAGGGGGAAAAGATCTTTGAAGTTGCTGAATGATGGAAGGGTCTCCCCCCTCCTCTCCCTCACACACATTTTTTAAGGGTGGTGACTGGGGGATGCTCAACTGCCCTGAGTCAGGAAATTACATGACAAATTAAACAATTATGTGTTTTAGTGCTGAGCATCTATTTAAACATTTAGCACCAAACATGCTTTTAGTATGAATTCCACGGGCACTTACGCCTTCCCCACCACCTGTAATTCCACAGTGTGTTATTTCCCCTGCATCTCAAGAGCTCCCCTGGTCCTGTATCTACACCTTGAAGAGGTTTCTTTATCATTTAACTTTATTACAGAAGGCACTACTGCCTGGACACTGTTGGAGTGACAAGGACTATTTCCTTAATTACTGTACATTGATAATAGCATTTACTCTGGCAGCTCCAGTGCTATTCAATCAAGCAAGATTCAATACAAAAAAGCTGATTTGCCAAAAAAGAGATTAGCATAAGTGCCTACAGTCACATTCTATTTTTGAAGGTAAAGCTACTGTGTCTGTGAGCTTTCTTGTGGGAACTTTATAAAGAGAGATTAATCTAGTTTATCTCCTTCAAAACATATTTGGGGAAATCGCAGAGAGTCACTGTTTGGGCTCCTTTGGCAATAATTTTCTATAAACATGTAAAATAAAGACCTGCACAGAAAGTGCTAATCAGCAGCAGGAAGGTGTAATTTTTTTCTCTTACATGGACGTAGACATTTGTGGTGAAAAACTCAGTGTTCCCCAGTTTGCTGTTGCTGTTCTTTGTCATTTAATCAAGCGGTGACTGTGGCTGTTGCACTTTAAAATTAAATGCTATTATTTATGGTAGAACTTGTGCTGGTTAAAAGTGCAGAGCTCAGCACTGTGTACGTTTGTAAGCAGAAGGTTAAGCAGGACATTTTAAATGGTAAAGCAAAGGGCTTAATCAAGGCTGAAGAGCAAAATGCAGTGGGATAACAGATATAGTAAATAGGCATTAATCACCATACAGGCTTAATCCAGGTATTAGGCAGTCTTGGGGCTAATTCGAAGACTCACTTACATAAGAACTCGTTCTACCAACCCCTAAGTAAGTGAATAGCTTTATTCTTAGGAGAAAACTTACCAGTGCTGAAGGCCTTTGCAGTATCAGGCCTGAGTTATATATTTGTAATATGACCAATTGTAAAATCACACAATTATTTTGCCTGAAGGGGACTTCTGAGTTAGGAGGCACGTGGAGGGGGGTGGTTCAAGAAAGGAAAAACTTGAATCACCAGAGCATAAGGAGCCACTTTTCCATGTGTTTGTTCCCCCCCTTGACACTGTCTGTTACTGTGACATCAAAATCCGAGCTAAGCACTTCTTGCCAAAGACGGACCAGATAAAATCACCAAGCCAGTATCATCTCATGGGAGACAGCTCACTGTCCCACTGCCAAATTTAGTGACTACAAATCCAGGCTTAGAACATAGTCCTTCCCTAGCCATAATCCAGCACTTGCACACTGGATTTGTGCTTAACTACTGATGACCTAAACTTTGGGGTTTAAGAGGATAATTGCACATCCATAGGTATGGAACTCACTGTCCAGAACTTTTATTGAATGCTCAGAAGGACTAAAGTTCTTCCACGTTTAAATTTACGTCACAAATTCCAGATCTTCGTACAAACAGACACTTCTCATGTACTGACACAGCAACACACAAGTCCCAGGGTGGATTTTGGCATCCTGGTCAAGCCGGCTTTAGAATCCCAGAGTGGTTTGGCTGGGAAGGGACCTCAGAGCTCATCCCTTTCCACCCCCTTCCATGGGCAGGGACACCTTCCACTAGGCCAGGTTGCTCAGAGCCCCGTCCAGCCTGGCTTTGAACACTTCCAGTGTGTTCCAGCCCTGAGGAGCAGCAGGGTTAGCACGGCACGGCCTAACCTGAGGAAAGGGGAGGAGATGGAAGTGGAGAACGCAGTAGATGTCCACGGTTTATCTGCTCAAGCAACAGCAAGATGAAAAACAATCCACAAACCTTTAATTGTGGATGTAGGAGAGGGACAGTGATGTAACTGTTCCCAGGGAACACTATTCTTATTTTGTAGAGGGAGGTGAGCCAAGATACTTAAGCTCTAGAGAACCTTTAACACAGGAAGCTATTTATCATAACAAGCTCGGTTGATACTGCTCCCATACTGAACCAATTAGATTAGCCTATTTCGTCATACTTCATAACTTGGGATGATAGGTTTCCAAGCATGGTACAGTGCAGTAATTGAATTTTGATCAAACACACATGGCCCATAACCCAGTATGTGAAACTTTCAGAACAGTTCACAGCTTTTAAATATCCAGTCAACATGTTGCCAAAAGTACAGGATGTACTTGATGCAAGTGGGAGCGGGGGGGGGAGCACGAGTCCACGCCGTAACTTGGTACAGCTGTAAAACAAACATTTTTTTGTTCCGATTCTGTTCCTACTTTAGCAAAGGAGCTGGGAGGAAGACAGTGAATGTCAAGTGAGTCGTTTTTCTCCCCAGCCCCCACGCCCCTCAGGCACACATTTCCCTTTTAACATTCTTAGATTACCACAACCTTTTAAATTCACTCTACTGTACTTACATACTGCGTTAGACACACCAGCAATTATGGCTGTTGGCATGACACATCCATTGCCTACACTTAGTTAACAAAATAACTTAAAAGTCGCATGCATCAGCATCCTAATAGGGTTATAATCAATGGGACCCTGGAATGAAAGCCCTAAAAATTACCCCCCACCTCTGCATTCCCCAGGTTTCTGCCTTTGCCAACACAATCCATATGGTGGGCAGTCTCGTCCGGCTCAAGGTGAACGCTCAGTTTTTCAGTTCTCAGAGTTCTCTTACATGTTCCTGCCGTCTTTTCCCCACAGTAAATCCAAGGAACTTTGAAGAAGACTCTGTAAAGGAAACAGAATTCATTAATAAATACATTCCTATGGCTTTACTGACTCGGTGGCAAAGCACCCACTGCAGAAGAGGTTTGTGACATGGGAAATGCTGTGCCAGAGTTTCTTTGGAGCAAGTCGTGGCTGCCCGTATCAGAGCTGCTCCCTGGCCTACAGGGGAGTCTGGCATTCTCCAGCACTGAACCAGGACATCCCCAACCTCTGCTTATGGTACTGACAACTTCTTCCTCAGTTTTAGAATCATAGAATCCCAGTCTGGTTTAGGTTGGACGGGACCTTAAAGCTCATCCAGTCCCACCCCTGCCGTGGGCAGGGACACCTTCCACTGTCCCAGGTTGCCCAGACCCCCATCCAAGCTGGCCTCGGGCACTTCCAGGGATCCAGGGGCAGCCACAGTTTCTCTGGGCACCATGCGCCAGGGCCTGCCCACCCTCACAGGGAAAAATTTCTTGCGTAATATAACATAAATTTCCCCTGTTTCACTTTGACCCCGCTGCTCCTTGCCCTGTCATTAAGTTTTGAACGCTTTGACCCAAAGGCAGCTCCAGACACCTGAGTGCCCCGAGGGGGAACCACCAGGGCACCCCATTGTCACCGAGGTGGTGGCAAACGCCATAAAAGCTGGGAATCCCTGCTCCATGCCCTCAGAGAGAGCGGGCTCTGCAGGTTCACCCCAGCAGCGCTGCCTCGGAGCCGTCTCACACACCTGCTCTGAGCACAGCTGTGCGAGAGGAGCAGCCACAGGTTCCAAGGGGAGAAACGGTGCTTTTCCCAGGGAGCAAAATGCACAGCTCATTTTGTCCTGCTGTCGGTCGGGGACAGGCATTTCCTGACTGCAGCCACCCCCCTGGCAGGACAGGGCGCAGAGGACGCGCTGGATCCCATCTCCCTCCCCGCCCCGCTGCCCGCTAAGTTATGATACTGCAGATAAAAGAAGGGGAAAAAAAAAAAAATTTGGTGCTCAACTTAATCAGACTTGGACCAAGTCTCAGCTCAAACCAAGGTTAAATAGGCCTGTTCTAAGGTAGGATTTATATAGCAATTACAGTAATGGAAACTGAGCTTTATAATTCTTATACTGCCTAAAATTCTGCTGTGTCATATGCATCTGCAGAGCCCGAGGAATGTGCTGCTCGGAGAGCACTGCAGTCCTGAAAGCAGCCATTCAAATGGATCATGGAGAGTTATTGGAGCACGTGGATGGCCGAGATTTTTATGAAGCACAAAGAGTAACAATCAGAAATCCCGGGAAAAGCAAGCAGCTCGTATCCGAGACAAGCAGTATTTTTTATACGTTTTATTTTGTTGGGAATGTTGGGAGCTAGATCTCCATCAGACACAGCGCAAACAGCACCGAGGGTGTCCTTTTTATCCTTGGGTTCCTTTCCCTTTGCTGCAGTCTTAGATCCACAGTGCAAAATGCATCTTGGCCTGACAGAACCCTCGCAGCCGCTCTCCAGTTTGCTCTGTTGTGCAGGGAAAAATACCGGTGTGCGAAGGGTGCCGTGATAAAGAACAACTTGGGAAGATTTGGGGATCTGATAGGGGGTTTGGCTCCACCTTCAGGAAGCAGAAGGCAGAGAGACAACGCGGGGTTGAGTTTCAGTCGCTTCCCGCAGAAACTGGAGCCTCCAACCTCCTCTTCCTGACATCATTGCTGCCCCCCAAAGGGTCTCTGCTCGGGTTTATCGCAGATGCCCTGATCTGATGCCGTGATATTTCTACACGGGTGATGCAGCTCTGGAGTCCACCTCCTCCTAGAGCTTGGAGAATTGGGGCAGGATGTCCAAAGGCAGCTGGTATGTGGACAAAAAGCAACAGAAAGCAGCTCTGAGGTGACAGAAAGCTGGGATACCTGGGGTGCCACAGAACTGTATCAAACACCATTCACACTGTCAGTGCTGAGGTTCCCCGGCAGAATGTGATTTTCTCTTGTAATTCCCAGAGATTAGAAAGGTTCTCTGGGTATCACAGATGGATTGAGAGGAAGAAAGTGGGAAGAGTCTTGATCATATTTCAGTCTAGCAAAACACTTAAGCATATGCCTAAAGTTAAGCTATTTTTTCTCCTCGGATTCAGGCAGAAGATGCAAACAGAACAATCTCTTATATTTCACTTTTTGGCAGACTCGGATGCTGAACCCAGAACAAGGTAGCTGGTTAGAGAGCATGGTTTAAATGAATTTAAATGGCGCATTTTTTTTAAAGAAGCCACATAGTGACCACATAAAATAACGAAAATGGCAGAGTAGTTAGGGATGACACTGAGTTTGAAAGTCTGTATGGTGCATTACTGAAATAATCAGCAACCACACAATTAGCAGCAGTCCTATGAGGCAATGGAAATGCACAGTCTTGCCACTGGAATTTCCCCAGCTGGGTGCTTGAGCACCCAACTTTATTGTATCTAACATCACTCTCAGGAGGAAGCAGGTTTGAAAAGTGCAGAGCAAGCAGCACTGCAGAGATGGCCTAAACACCTAATGAATCTAAAAATAAAAAAACCTCAAAAACACGGAGAGGAGATGGGATCAGACTGAATAGACAGAGCCGTGCAAGCAAATATAACTGAGTATACTCCTGAGGAACAAAGGAAACAATCCTTGATGGGGTGACAACAGATGTTCTCAAAAAAAAAATTCTAAGGGAGCATTTCAAACACAAAGACCTTCCTGTGGAGCTGAGAAGTTTTTCTGGCAGACATACAGGAATACATCTTTGGAAACAGAATAAAAGCTAACATTTAAGGTGTTATCAGGTCCTGAAAGCAGCAGTGATATCTTCATGTAGTAAGTGGTGGGTGGTGGTGGAGAGGGAAATGGTGAGGATAACAAAATACTGTCACAGGAAGTTGCCGTAGCAGAGTTGTGACTTAAATCCCGGGAGGAATAACCAGTTTGCTCTAGAAAACCTCTATGAAAATGGGATCTAAACGCAAGTGAGAGATGCACAGGTTAACCCAGCTGAAGGAATGCAACCCAGAGTCATTTATTAGTGCAGTCAGCACACGGAAGTGCCACCACTTTGGCACTGGGGGAGCGAATGTGGAGTGCCCGAAGCTGGATGTTTCTCCCAACTATGGCTCCTTCAGATCATGGTTAAGCACACTGCAGAAAATCTTAAATTGGTCATTTAAAAAAGGAGGGGAAACAGGACAGTTCAGAGTCATTTTTGAAACGGCTGAGCTGCACTGGTAGTTTGGGAAGATTTGGATTTAATGCCTGGCCTGGATCTGCAGCATCTTCAGTGAACAGTTTTATCTGAGTTTTTAAAGCTGGGCGCCTCAAACTCTTGTTTTAAACTCTGGCCTTTACTTTTTATGGTCTTTATTTTTACAGATACTCTATAATACTTCTCTGCCTTGTTGGAATGTTGAAAGGATTCCTGACTATCTGCAAGGCCAGCAGATATCATTTTATCTGGGAACGAGGCAGGAGGACGACATGGTACATTGTCTAATTATTTTCATTGCTTTGCAACTGTTTTGGGGAAAACAACCCCGAGAGAAGATTATTCCAGTGCAATCAGAACTACAGAAAGACTGGGATGGACAACTTGATTGACAGGAGAAAGCTAAAGCAGGCAGCAACACAGAAAATCATCATTGGACAGACATTTTGATAAATATTACTGCAGCCAATTTATTATTAACACAGTGGGACAGCTTTACGTCTTGCATCACACTTTTCACAGCCCTTATGGTAAACATGCCATATCTGACAATTACAAGATGAAAACAAAGACCTCACTAACTGTCTCCTGGCCCTGCAGCATTATCTGCTTGCTCAGTTAACCCTCTCTCTGCTTCAGCTGCGCAGCCAAAAGAGCAGAGAGAAACAGCACTGTGTGCTCATACAGGGAACACAACCCCACCGCAGCCCATCAAATTCCCAAAGGTTACACCAGCTGGGGCACTCACTCCTAAAAGGCTTCCCAGGCATGGGAGAGGGTCGTGGCTGAGGTGGGAAGTTGTCAGGACAAGACAGAGGATCCAGGGGAATCCCCTCTGAGGGGAGAGAAGTCACCCGTGGCTGTGCCCGGCGGCGGTGGGCAGCCCTGGATCCCACAGCAGGCTCCAGCAGGGACGGATCCCACAGCAGCTCTGATTTCCTGGGCTGGCTGACACACACCTTCTCTTCCCACACAAGCACTGCAGCTCGGAGTAGCAGCTCTCCCTCTCTGCTGGCTGCTTGGCTCTGGGCTTAGCAAGCTCAGGGACCTCGGAACGAATCGCGTTTTCATCTGACTCACACCAAACAGCTCCTGGGATATTTGTACAGATCATGGAGCATAACCTGGATTGCTGAAATCACCAAGTCAAGCCCTCTGCTGCTTGTACACCTGGAGACACCTTTCAGAATGGAATCCTGTGTGCTAAGTTGCCCAAAGCTATTTTTTTATTGTAACATCCGTGACATCTTCCTATTTTCACAGCTTCATTATCAGCTTCAGGGTTGGAAGAACATAAAGCAGACAAGTCACGGGACGATCTTAGGAGATTTTATTTGATTCAAACATCTATTTTCCATCCACTTCCTGTCTGTTGTTCAAAGTATTTCAGGGAACAGAACTGATGTGCACAAAGAGCATTCAGTGAGAGGGAGACAGAACAAGTATCAGGCACGGGAATGGAGCTGACAGAGTGTTCTTGTCTCTTTGAACCCACACGGAAAATGCACGGGAGGAAGTATTCCAAAACCACATCTTTCTTATGTGAAGGAAAGAATTAACGTTAAGCACAAAGTATTCCTTGTGGTTTATTCCCATTGTGTGACATGTCAGGTTATGCTGATTTGGGGAAAAAAGAGGATTTCTTTACAAAGCTTTCGGTGCACTGGGCTTAATGTGGGTTAAAAAGAGCCTAAACCCCACAAATTGTGCTTTCATAAATCCACTTAGGAATCTCATTTTTGGTAATTCCCTTAAAAATACGGTTTGTGGATATATTAATGACAGGTTGGAAGTTTCACCTGAAAAAAAAATAGCCCAAATTTTGGTAAAAAAAAAAAAAGATTACACTGAAGTCTCTATGGTGTGGGTTTCTCCCTTAATTAGTGCCAGTTTTCATTAAAAGGTGAAGACAATGCTTAAAATTGGTCCAATAGCATGAAGATTTTGTTGACATGTTTTCTGTCTCTGTGTGTACATAATTTTCCTGAAAGGAACATCCAGTGAAATCCTGGTTGTCCCAAAGACTTTGGTCAAACAGCTTAGAAAGAAACTGAATTTATTTCACTGAAACACAACTGATCCAAAATAACAGCCTTTTAAGGGCTTTAGTAGTACAAAGAATTCACTCTTTCAACACTCTGTAGCTGTAAAACACACCGTTTTATTTTCAGGAAAAAAAAAAAAGGTATTTATTTCACTATGGATGGTTGCAAGAGAGGAAAGAAAAAAATCCTCAAAATAAGCAGAACAATTATTTCTTTTTCTAACCTCAGGGCACCCCAACATCCACCTTCCTGTTTTGTGATGTGCCATCTACAATTCTACTTTTTATGCATCCATATTTCTACTGTTGCTCAGCAGTGACCAAATTTTGCAACCTGACCAAAATGTACAGAAATAATTATTTCAATTAACACCATTTCACAGGCTTCACCAGCCTAAGATTTAGGCCTCTTTGGATTTTAACAGGATGGGAAAAAAGGTAGTTTGAGTGGTTTGGGATATTTAAGGTAATTTCCAAACTGCCACACGGACAGACCCCAAGTGTAATGCTGGCCCATCCATGCTAAAACTCTTACCAGTTTCAATGGAATAAATATCAGCATATTGATTATGAACAACTGCAGCTCTCTGTAACACTGTAAATGACACAAACGCAGCATCAGTGCAAACTGCAGCAGTCTGCACGTTTCACAGACGATGCAACTTAGCAACAAACCGTGTGCTCCCAGAAACAGAGCAGTCCCAAAGTTCCACCTTTGAGGTAAACTTGTTCACTTGAGGAACTTCCACATTTTATCCTCTTTGTTCACCGTGCGTTTAATCCTCCGTTCTGACGAGGGGGAATCAGTAAGTCCTCAGCAATTCCAGTGGACAACTGGATCCAGCTGTAAAAACAAGCTGCACCTATGGATTCGTGCCACTCCCTGCCAGAGTTAGGGGTAGGTCTGCATTTTCCTGAAGGTTGCATTGGTAATGGTGAGCCGGGTCAGCCTGGCCCCGTAATAATCGATGATGTAACTGGAGCCATCGGAAGGGCCAACGATCTGCAACAGAGAAAAGAACCAAGACTTTTCAATATGAAGTGAAATATATACTTTGTGCTAATGTCTCAATTACTGCTAATTTTCCCATCATAAAATTAGTCATGCTTAATTAGTCAAACAGAAACTAGATTTATTTTGAAGTTATGCTGCAGTTTAACTGTTTTAGCGAGTGCTGTCTCAGAAGGAACATTTCCCCTGGGCTTCTAATCAACCAAATTACACAGCCAGGCACTGGGACCCGGCTAATCCGATGAGGATTTGAGGCACAAAACCAGCCTAACAAATGAGTGGGCTCCAAACCACTTTTCCTGAACAAAGGAGGGTCGGCAGCAGAGAATTAGGCTGATGACAAATGTCTTTGAAATACTGAACAGGTAAGGAATGAAGAGAAGGAGGAAAGATCACGGAGTTTTTGTTCTGGGAGTGCTAAATTGATGTGGAGTCACCAGGGAGATCAACAAGGAGAGATGAAAGATACTCTCAACTGGATCTGTAAGTGCTCTGAGGCGAGATCACTGCAACAGCTGAGAAAGGAATTTGAGAATGCACACAAAAGACGTACACAAAGTGCACATTTTAAAAATATTTTCCTACAAACTCATAGAAACAACTCCCATACCCACAATGGGTTTCGAGTTCATCACAGCCGATTTGCAATTCATGCTAAATGGCTGAGCTGTTGAATGAAACAATTTGGCAATTTCATGATGTCACAAGATGTCACTCCAGCTGGGGATTTAACCCTTATGAATCCCTCAGTCACAGCTCCCAGGTGATGTGGGAGTTGAATTTGCAGGAGAGGTGGAAAATGAAAGTGGCAATGTCTTCTTTCATCAGCATAAAGCACAGGCAGACACAGAACGTGAGGATTCTGGGAACAGAAGGACATCTCATGCTGAGTCCAACACTCTGCCTCCCATAAAGAGGTTCTGACCACGTGAATTTATGGTACTACAGCTTCCAAGCTATTCATTGTAAGTATTTATAGATGGCTAATCTAATTTTTAATTCCAACAGCAAATATATTGATATTTTATGTCTATATTCTACAACATCAATCTACAAACAGAGCCAAATAAATGCCTTGATTTTTCAATTCCCAATGGTTATTAAGGCCAAAATGCTAATGAAGTAGTAGTAATCAAAAAAAAAAAGCTTTAAAAACCACAGATTTGTATCTTGTTTTGAAAGCCCTGACTTACCTGCATTGAAATAAGTATGAAATCAATTAGGCTCCCAATTCCACAAAACCCTACAGTGCAGAACTTTAACAAACCTAAAAAAGAAAAGTAAAATTTAATGTAGTTTTAAGAAATCATCAGGATTTAATCACTGCTGGCAATCACATCCAAACTCTCTCCTCATCTCACAAAATGTGTGTGTTTATATCTATACATCTATCTAGAAGTAGACCTTAAGTTAAATGTCTTTAACAATTAGGGAAAAAAGCAAACCACATATTTGTATTTCTACATCCTGAACGCACTTTAAAGATTTTAAATATTAACAATTGATTTTTTTAATGTATAAATATTCTTACAGAAGGAAAGGCAAAAGCTGATAATCAGGTTACTGAAATATTCCTTTCACTCAGGCACAGACAGAAAAATCCCAACTTGAGCTGCAAAATTTGCTTATGAATAGAAGGAGACTTTCTACCACCTCATGAGTTGCAGCACATACTGATTTGATTTTCAGAACATGCAACTTTGGAAAACAATCCTTTGTATAATTTTTATATTTTTGCTGAAATATGAATTTATTTTGAATGTATAATATAAACACTTCTTTTTAACTGGTATTCAAAAATGTTGGGTTTTATACAAATAAATGAAAGATTAATAGAAAATATATGGGAATAGCAACTGACAGATGAATGTTTTATTGGAAGTTGTCCTGCACGGCAGACTTCATTTGGAAAATGCCTTCAGAAAAAAGAGGTTGCCTTCAAATTTATTTTTTGTTTTAATATCAATAGTTTCTTGTACAATTAATGTAATCCAGTGAGAACTATATATATTATGAGTATTATTTCAGGCAAACATCTTAGTTGATTCCCTCTCTCCAGAGCAGCAACGTGTCCCACAAACCCCCTCCTCTCCCCCAGGCCTGTTTATGGGGCTGCATATGGGGCAGAGGAGAGGAGTAACTGCGCGCACGCTGCAGGAAGAGCATCCCCCTGTGTGGATTTGTCTCCCATGAAAGAAAAGTCCATGTGCATCCTTCCCTGTGAGGCCGTGGCCCAGGCTGCCCAGAGAAGCTGTGGCTGCCCCTGGATGCCTGGGAGTGCCCAAGGCCAGGCTGGATGGAGCTCTGCACACCCTGAAGGTATCCCTGCCCGTGGAAGATGCCAGCTGGGAGTTGGGGAACCCAGCAGATTTCTTACCACTGCTGCAGCTCGACTTTACTTAGGGAACTGGATGGAGGAGAACTGTTTCTGAACCTGGCATTTATTTCTGGAGTGCAGGGTAGAGTTGGGTTTTTTTCTTCCTCCTCACTTTCCTCCCCACAAGCAGATCACACTGAGAAAATAAACTGCTCTGAAGCACGGAGGGAAAAAATAGTGTTGTTCTGCAGTAATAACTCATGGTTTAGTTCACAGTGTGTGGGAGAGGAAGAGGTTGCCTTCCTGATTTCTTCATACTCAATAGCTTGTTTGTATTTGTGTGCTCTTTAAACAAAAGAGAAGGAAAAAAATAAACCAAAGAGCATTTACAGTCTTCATTACACTTGCAAAAAAGATTTCAATGCTGTTAACCTTTCTTAACCATTTTTTACCAAAGCACAGATGACCAAAAAAAATCCCTAATCAGCCACTGTAGAGGAATCCAATGTGTTGATTTTTATTCTTTTCGACTCTTACTTATTTGCTTTTGCCTTCTTTACCTTTCAACAGATCGAAAACTTGGCTTTGGAAGAGTTTAATTTTAAATATTAACTTTGGCTACTGGCTACAGTATAATCCAACAGGGTTAGAGCATCAGCCATAAAGGACTTCTATAAAAGAATTAAGGATTTATGAATCTATATTACCAAAATATATTAAAAAATAATTACTGCAAATTATTATCCCAAATCCAGTGGCACAACTAAATAATGCACCTTACTGACTGTTTTCAAAAATATATCTTTTCATGAAACAGATGGACAAAGTAAATGTTAATTATAGAATCTCAGGGATAAAAGATATGGATGTTAATCAAGATTATAGAGAAGGACAGATAATGTCATTAAAAAGAAGTGGCATTTAATGGGCAGAAACTCAAAATTTCTGGCTGAAGTGACAGCAACACATACAGCTTTTTCCACATCGTTGCTCCATCCTATCTACACTTAAATTCACTCCCTTTGTCCAGCTCAGGAACAAGGCAGTTCTAACATACCAAGGTATTTCCATTACTTAAAAGCCAGTGGCACCATCATCCTGGGAACCAGGTCCGAAAAACACCAACCAGAGAGAGGTCTCATTAAAAGTCCCAGCTTCTGCAGAATTGTTATTAACACCGTGAGTTATCTTGAAGGTGTGCATTTGCCAGAATAAATTCCATCTCCCAAAACACCAGGTTTACTGTAAAATTTGTCCACTTTTTTTTTTTTTCTGGTAAAGTCAAGCCTCATTTAAGGCTGGCACGTGAGGCAAAGCC
Source organism: Mystacornis crossleyi (assembly GCA_013400655.1). Lineage (NCBI taxonomy): Eukaryota > Metazoa > Chordata > Aves > Passeriformes > Timaliidae > Mystacornis > Mystacornis crossleyi. The sequence continues at coordinate 14,192 of VYZQ01072433.1, forward strand.
ACTTCTGCTCCAGTGCCTCACAAAGAATGCTGTGGTAAACATCAGTGCAAAGCAAAACTCTGAGTAGCAATAACCACGTCTGCTTATTAGGATTTTATCTGCTGGACAACTGTATCTCCATTTGTCACCACTCCAACAGAAGAGCAGGCTGAGGATAATGCAGCTTTTTATCTCACTTGACCATGAAGTAAGGATTCTAGTTGTAAATATTAAAACTGTGGCTGTCAGCCTTCATTACTCAAAATATGAGTATACACATACAACTCAGTCATAACAATAAGCTTTACCTCAAAGGAAAAATGAAGGAATAAACTTACCTAATGCAGGATAGCCTAGATAAAATCTATCTGCTCCCAACCATCCAAGAAATAAGGACAGGGCCACTGCCACTTTGTAGGAGTATCCATTTCTGCCAAAAGAAACAAGCAATGTAGATAATGACTGCAAAATATATCCCCTCATACTTTTGACTCTTAAAGTAGTGACTCATTTTCCTGCTGCTCCAGTTTAAAAAAAACCCAACAGACTTGTTATTTATCTACAATTAACGGCCATGGAATTGATAATGTTAAGCTTTCAAACTGGGAAGGCATCCTCCATAAAGGAACCTCAGCTGCTGCAACTCAAGTGTACTCTTGCAGAATACAGATTATTCTGAAACTAAATGATGATTTCTTGTCAAGACATAATTCAGTTGCTGATCCGTCCCCAGCTTCACAGAGCACTTCCTAACAGTTCAGCCCTACTGAGACAAGCCCAGGAAGCCAGGAGGTGTGTGAATACTGTCTGCAGGCATTAGTCTCACACGCAGCCAAATCGAGAGGAACAGGACAGACAGGTGAGATGTCAGCAGAGACAGTAATTGCCACGAGATCTGAAGGAGAAATGAACCATGGCCACCGGCTGAAGAAGCTGCAGGAAGGATTCAGCAAAAAGAGTAAGTCATGTATTCACTCATTACACTGTAAATGGCACCAACTCACAATGAAAAGAACTGTTGACAGTACAAAGATGCACAGGGGTAGAGAGGCACTCTCAAGTTAAGCTTCCCATGGTTAGTCATACAAAACAAACAGACAGAACAGACTTTTTCCGATTTATCCTAATTGGAACCATTCTTGCCAGCAGCTGGAGCGATGCAGCCACCAAACCACCTGTTACTGCAGTCCCTGCTGGAGAACCTTGCACTAATAAGGGAGCTAAAAACACCTCGCTCTCAATGCTGGAACCGCTGCCTCGGCGAACAGCGAGCTTCTGAACAGCAAACCCAAATGTCATTAGAACTCAAAAATATTCAATAATTCACTGTTTTGATACGTGCACTACTACGTGCCAATTATTTAATAGGCCCAAATTAAACTCTTGGTTGACAGTTGAATAAAAGTTTCAAGAAGACAGCAGCTGACAAAAGTCCAAGCACTTTTATTAAGCATTTTCGATGACCTACCTTTTTTGCTTATTATCTAAATTTACTGACTTTAGAACCTAATGGCAACATTAAGTGATTAAATCATGACTCTTTCCTCAGTATTTGTTACTTGGTGTTTATTAGCAACACGGAACACACAGGACATTCCTGGAACCTAATGTAACGTAAATTATCATCTTTAGAACTGTCTTGTTTCTACTGTAAAGAACACTTAATGGGTTTATTTAAAACTTGAGGTAAACTATTGGAAATTGTTTAGCAACTACAAAGTGTCAACAGCTCTCGAAGGACACTAAAGCATAAAAAGAGCTGTTACATAAAAAATGGGAACACGGTTTAATTTTGCTCCTGATCACAACTAGTAATAAACTGAGCCCTTGCCTATGCACTGAGATGCTTCTGAAAGCAGAACAGTTTCTGCAGCCTTGTCAACATCAAACTGACGGGCAGAAGAAAATCCAGTATGAAGGGGAAGCATGGGAACACTGTAACAAACAAGGCTGCGTCCTCTCTTGTGTTTCCTTTGCCTTGCTCCTTCAAATAAAAACGTGCACAAAGAGTGAACCAGTGAGTAGGAAAATGACACATCCCGAGCATCTGAAGAATTTCTACAATTGGGTAAAAGATGCAATTTCTTGTCAGTTCCTCTTTTGATTTTTTTCTTGCTTCTCAGCCTCATCCAACCTTTTTTTCTGCATACATTTCTTGCAGCTGCCATGTTAAAAACTTTTCCTCCCAGCTCTTCCACAGCAGCTGACAGAAGCAGGTGCTGCTGTGGGTTGCTCTTTCAGGGTCTCTTGGCTCTGCTCAAAGACCTGTCCACACTGAACCCCACCAATTTCACAGAGAAACATTTCATGGCCTCCTTCCCTGGAATGGCAACACTTGAACAATGGACATTTCAAGTCTGCAGCATCAGGGCCAGCACATATTAAATAAAATATATGATAGGTGCCAATCTGGGGGATTCTACCTGCAAAGCATCAGATTAAAGCCAAACCTAAGCAATCTTGACTCCCAGTACTTCTTTGTTGGAACAACCTTACAAGCTCTTCCTTGAACTATTACTGGGAGTAACTGAACTTGAACACATCCACTCACACAGACCTGTAACATCTCCTGGTCTTGCTCTGAAATAACTGGATCCCAGAACCTAGCCAAAACTAAATGACAGTTTTGGCTAAGGACAACTTGCTGATCTGTCCTTTCCAAAAGCTGGGGATAGAGATTCACCTGCTGTCCTCATGCTGGGACAATCCTGCCACAGCAAGATGCCTTCTCAAACTAATTTTCTGATTAAATGATGTGCAGTTATTTCTGTGCAGTTACAGTTTCTACAAAACTCAGGTAAGATGCTGAAAAATCTCCAAAAAGCAATAGAAAAGGCAGGGCTATTATTGTAATATTAAGCTGGACATTCCTGCTTAAAACAATATTTCTTACCCTTAGGTGACATTCAAAGTGCCTCATAAAAGGTCTATCAGTGACTGGACCACTTTTAAAATAAGTGTACAGATGAAGGATGGTGATATTAATCTTGCTGCCATTTTTTACTGGTTTTAGGACATTATGAAGGACATGCTTGAGTAACTCTGTCTACATTCACAGTTGTATTTTACTGGAATTTTCAGCCCAAGAAAGGTCCTCTTCTCTTTCTGCCATACTAGCAGTTGTGGGACTGGAAAAGTCAGAGCAAGTTCTTTTGGCAGTGTAACCACAGATTATTCATCATAAATAATAGTCATGATCAAGTAATAGACACTGTAAGAAGGATGACATTTCTCTGCCTACAGACATGGATTTTAATAAATAAATGTAAAGAAAAGCTACCTTTAAAAAACATTCTAGAAAATATACTAAACCAAAAATACATGTATACAAAAACCCTCCAAATGTAAGAATTACCATCTAATCTAAAGAAGAAGCAATTTCATTAAACTAGTATAGCTCATCTTCTTCTCAGTCCCCATCACAGATGGGACTGAAACACAATTGTTTCTGGACAAAAATGTGACTGACGTCTACTTTGCTAGCATTTAAATTTGATTAGATGTAATAATATGTTTTCTTCAGTTTGCTGAGCTTTGACTGCTGAGAAGACTAAATACAGAGAAAATATTTATAAAACTAAGGGGCAGAGCTGTACTTCTGAGTTAGGCAAATTACTGAGCAGCAAGTAGCACATCAGACTTATTTGCCCACTAGAGAGATAGAGAGTATGCACTATTACTGGAGTTTTAATTTCCAAAGATTCCAGTAGGACAAAAGAGAAAGGTTCCAGTGTGAATCCCAGAAAAAGGGGAAACAAATGGTAGTGACAGGTGCTGGCTGATCATTAGCACTGGCCAGTTGGAACATTTATTGGTATCCAGAGCTCTCCATCGCTCACAATGTGCTTTAGAAAAACGAGGTCCATCATTCATGTACCAGAAACAGGCTCTTAAAAGACACGGTGGAATGGATTAAACACTGAAGGTGTTTCAAAACAGAGAACAGTTTCTCTTATAGATTTTGGGGGAAACTGGAGAGATCCTGAAGCCTCCCTAAAATTCACGCATAATAGAACTTCAGCTGCAGCTACCGGCACGCTTTGAACTGGCATGAACCACTGAGCAGCACAGTGCTGTCCAGCCCTCCTTTGTCCTCTCCGTTTTATCCTTGAGTCACCCTCGTCCCCGCGCTGGCACAAGCACTCGAAGCCACTGTACTGTGACTCAAACTGGGGAACTGATCCAAGTCAGCTCGAGCCCAGAGCAGCTCCCTGATGTCCTGGGGTCTGTCAGGGAAGGGGATGGAGGGTGTCCCCAACAGCTCCTTCCAGCAACTGTGCTGATTTTAAGCACACGTGAAACGTGGCCTCAGCATTTGGAGCAAAATTTTGCCAAGTTAAAGTATGAAGTAAAGCAAAGGTAAAGTAATAAGACTAAGTAATAAAGCAAAACCACAAACGTAACTAAACAACAAGAAGAAGTGCTGGCAGAGACAGATTTCCTTATGAATGTGCATGTTTAGAGCAACCTGGTCTAGTGGAAGGTGCTCCTGGCCATGGCAGGGGGATGGAATGAGATGGGCTTTAAGGTCCCTCCCAACTCAAACCATTCCACGACCCTGTGTTGCATCCTTAGTGTTTATTAGGGGATTAACTACTGGGCAAAATGTGCATGGTTCTGTTTTATTTCTATTTTCCTTCTGCCAACACATCATACGATTCTGGACAAACTTCAGACTTTCAACAGCAAAGAGTACTCACACATTGCGACACTCAATAGGCTTGTAAAATCCAACCTCGTGTCCCGTAAAGACTTTCTCTATGCCAAGGTGATCTTTGCAAGTAATATTTGGTGCTGGCAGACATTGAACTGAGGACAAAAAGTGATTTTAAATGAAATTAAATGATTTTAAATTAAATTAAGCGGTAACTGACACGCAGAGCAGTTTTCCGACAACACACAAGTGAAACAAATTAAGTTCTACTGTGCAACAGTCTTGATAAAAAGCACAGTTCACACACAATTACCTGTGTAAAAATTGTTTTTAAGCCAGTCCTACCACCAACTTGTAGTTTTTCCTTGCTACATATTAAGCAAAACATACAAACCAAATTGCTGCCCCAAATCTGTTGTAATTTCCACTCTGGCTTCAATACGAGTCAATGAGAAATCTGAACCTGACGTACAGAAAACATTTTCATCACGAGAACAGTCAAATATTGGAACAAGTTGCCCAGAGGAGTCAGGCCATTACCATCCCTGGAGGTTTTCAAGGTCTGACTGCACAAAGCCCTGAGCAACCTGGCTGGAATTCAGTGCCAACACTGCTTTGAGCAGGAGGTTGGACTATGCAGCTTCCTGAGGGGTCTTTCTACCCAAATTATTCCATTATTCTTGTCCCTTAGAGGAACCAAAGTGGAAAGCACAGCAGAAAGTCATACCTGCTAAAAGTTTGCAATATATTACCAGAATATTAGTCACTCTCCAATGCTGTAGTCTGTTGTTTTAAGAGAAAACAATTCAGTCCTTTACCCACTTTCTATCAGCTTTCAGTACTTGTGAGTCCTGGTGGTTAACTCCAACAAAACTGCAAGCCACGTTTCACCATTTCTTTCCAGATTTTCCAGTAATGCAAACAGGCAAGAGATGGATTTTTTAACGCCCATCCATACTGCATGGGCACAAAGAAATAAAATAATATTTGAGTTATGGCTGGAATTAACTGCTATAAAATCTTACAGGGATTTTATACCCCATCCCTAGAAGTGTCCAAGGCCAGGTTGGATGGGGCTTGGAGCAACCTGGGACAGTGGAAGGTGCCCCTGCCCACGGCAGAGGATGGAATGAGATGAGCTTTAAGGTCCCTTCCAACCCAAACCATTCCATGATGCTACTGATCAATATGCCTAATCTAAGGCAATTACAAAAAAATACATTATTTCTTGTAAAGTAAATTAAGCAAAGAATCTTTTTCTGTTACTAGAAGAAACCCAGCACAGTTAAAATCTATTGATACAGGAAAGGCCTCAGTTTTCTTCCCAGTGTCACTCCAAAGACCCCAAACCTTCTACTCAATGACACCAACTTTGATGCTTTGAATTAAACCCCTGTTTGTCTGGGTGAGGGATCCCAGAAAGTGACGAGAAATTGTAGAGTTTCAAGCATGATCCAGAAATTAACTTTTTATTACTTAGCTAATACAGAAAAAATAAGCAATTCAAATACTGTGAGGACAAGCTAAAAACTGCTCTGTGTGTCAAAATGCTACACAAAGAAAACAGTGTTAATTAATTCTGCAACTTGTTCTACTCTGAAGCTTATCTCCTGTTCAAAAGTGTATTAAATACAATCACATGGTAATTAGTTAAACAACTGATAATCTTGAGTTGTGATCAATCTCAAACGACACAATATTCTTTTTGCTCTCTGACTGCCCATTTAGAGCCAGGGACACAAAGTCAAAATAATGGAAGGAACTGAGAAAACTTTTTAAAGGATCCATTTTGCAAAGTATTTTCATCCAGTGTCTGAAATTATTTGGAAAACCTTCACTGTCCCAGAAGAAAATCATTCAGGACTTATAGGAAGCAAAATATGAAAGACAACAAGCACACACATAAATTTTGTGGACTCCCCATCCCTGGAAGTGTCCAAGGCCGGGTTGGGTGGGGCCTGGAGCAACCTGGGATAGTGGAAAGTGTCCCTGCCCGTGGCAAGAGGTGGGACTGGATGAGCTTTAAGGTCCATTCCAACCCAAACTATTCTGTAATTCCGCGATTTTAAAACAAAGGTGCACATAAAGTGAAATTGCTGTGTTATCAAACACAGACCATTTATTTCAATGCCTGAGAACATCAAAGGAGTTTAGCACAGGTAGGAAACCAAGTAATAAATTTATGAATTTTTTTATTCTACTCTGAAGTATGTCAGAACTGAACATCAAATGTGCTTTCCAAAGAGAGCCTCATGCACCAAAACCTGGTGATGATGGAAGGCACTGT
>VYZQ01072509.1:0-17298 GCA_013400655.1 Mystacornis crossleyi
TTTTTTTTTTGCAGGAAAATGATCCGTCCCCTTATGTGTGTGTGCTGAACTTATTATCCCTTCACTTTGCACTCTATCGTGATTTCTGATCTTTGTTTTCAAGTAGAGCCTCAAAAATAGAAATGTAAACACTTCCTCCTCCTGTATTTTCCATGTGTGGCCTTGTACAGCTCGAGATGTTACTGTGCAGAAGATTGAGACTATCATAAAGGAGCAGTTTGCTGTCGAAATGAAGAGTAAAGAACATGAAATTGAAGTCATAGATCAGGTATAAAGGTTTTGTTCTTATAAATACCCATGATCCTGCTGCTGGGGCCTGGAGGATTTTGCTGCAGTGCTGATCATTGCTGCGTGTTTCCTTTTTGCAGCGCCTGATTGAAGCCAGGAGGATGATGGACAAGCTACGTGCCTGCATTGTGGCCAACTATTATGCCTCTGCTGGTCTCCTCAAAGCTGGAGAGGTAAAAGCTACTTTGGGAATAGTAAGACTTTCAGGAATCCTTGCAGAGGAACTCCAGTTCAGCTGATGTTTGGTGTTGAGCTGTGATTTAATGAAATGGTGGAGCACAAACTGCAAATGGGGTGGCAGTGGGAGAGGAGAGCTTTGCATCACCTGCTGGGCTTCGGGTACTCGGCAAAGAGGAGTCTTCAAGAGGCAGTTGAGAAGTTGTTCAGCAGCCCCTGGTTCTGGTTCCTGAAATACTCTGGTCTGGTGCCTGGGTCAAAAAGTGGCCAAGGGACTCTTTGTTTTGAGCTGATGGATGTTTTTCTTCTACTTCTGAGGTAAAAAGCAAATGCAAGAGAAAAAGAGGGGCCTTTGTCACAGTAATGAAAAAAACAAGAGAGATTCAAACACTTCCCTGCCCTGTCCACCGCTGTGCAGGTTTAGGAGGATCTAAGATTAGCTCTAAGATGTCCATTTGGAGGAAAGTTTGCAAGCATGCCTAAGCACATTATTATTTATCCCCTGTTAAGCTTTGGGAGCAGACAGGGCGTAGCTTGCCTCGTTGGTGTTGACAAGACTGCCAGTGAGTACCAAAGTACCTTTGTATCACTTACCTACCCAGCTTGCCTGCAAGAGCCAGGCAGCTTTGGCCTTCCTGTGTGTGCTGAGACTGGAGGTGTGTGCAGAGGAAGAGAAGAGGTTATTTTCAAAGGGACGTTCTAGGTGGTTGAGTAGGCTGCAGTCCTCCCTTCCAAAACCTGGTGGGTTTCTGAGATCAAAAGGTGTGAAGGAACAGATTCAATTTGGGGTACTGTTTCTGTAGAACCACTTTAGGCTTTTACCTTCTGCAGCATATGTTTTTCCTGCAGGGCAGCTGATTAAATATTTGCTCTTTCTTCATTCATTGACTTTTTCTCTTCTGGCGCAGCTTGGTTTTTATCTGGGCCGTGGGGAAATAGTGACCAGATCTTCCTGACCTCTTCGTTTCAGGGGACCAGGTCATGCGATGCAACAATTCTTAATCACCCTTCAATCAAGAAATTCTTGGAATCTCCCTCTAGATCGTCGTCTCCAGCTAACCAGGGCTCAGACACTCCCTCTGCCAACCACTCCGAGAGCGACTCGCTCTCTCAGCACAATGACTTTCTCCTGGACAAAGACAATGGCAGCTTGGACGCGGATGAGCGGCTGACAAACAGCCTGGACCAGAGACAGAGCAGAAATGCTGGCCGGGTAAAGTAAAACTCGAGTGGTGATCGAGTTGTTGGAGGTGTGTGCTCTGAGGACTGAGTGCTGGCACCAGGAGCTCTTCATGTTTTCACCCACCTTGCTGAAGATGTGTTTCTTCCCCTCTCCAACCGCTTGCTCGCACTCCCTCAGCCTGGCTTTGCTGTAAGGCCAACTGAAGTGTCCGTAACGTGGGTACCTCCTCCTACCTCAGCCCTGCCCGAAGCGAGCTCAGCAGGCCGGGGAGAGCCGGGGGGTCAGCACAGCTCTGCTCCCTTCCCCTCCCTCTGGGGAAGGAGGTGCTACACAGCCTGGGCACAGAGCTTTGCTGTACGGATGGAAGTCAGGCCGGGAGGTAGAGCCTGCAGAGGAGAGCAAAGTGTGTCGTTCCCAGCAGTGTTTTTGGGAAGTTGCCTGGCTCTGGGTGCCCGTGGGGACTGCACTGCTTAGGATGGTTGATCCACTGGGGGGTTTTGGCCTCCTCAGCAGCCTGTAGTGCAAACAGTAACACTGGAGGGTTAGCTCAGCCTGGCAGCGTGAGTTGGTAGAGCCTGGGTGCACAGCTTGGGACCAGACAGCAGAGAATTGTTTTTCTCTTGATGGTGCTGCTTGCTGTTGTGGATTAATCACCGTTTGCTTAACTGAACCAGTCTGACCCAAGTCAAAATACGTCCTGTCAATGTTCCTTCCCGCTTTTTTGGGGATTATTTTTGGCCAGTCCCTCCCTTTGGGGCTCACTGTGCAGCCACACAAATGCTTCACCTGTTGGCTGCAGGTAGCTCCACTGGGGTGGCTCACTCAGTATCTGCAAGGGAAATGTGCCTTAGTAGATGAGGTGAAACTCCTCAAGTTTACTTTCTGTTCCTTTAAGTGGTCAGGCCTGCCAGAGGAGCACAGCCAGGAGTGGGTGTATCTCAGTGAATGTGGCTGCATTCTGCAGCTGAATCAGCTGCACTAAGACATGGCAGAAAGGGCAGTGATTCTGTCCCCGTTGGGGCAGCGTGACACCCTTGATGGCAGGGCTGCAGTTTGCTGGAACTCTCCCTGGGGCCCGTAGCAGAAGGCAGATGGGCCACATAGAGTGTGGACCCACCTAGACTGTGAAGCACCAGACCAGCAGAACTCGTTTCTGTGCCAGGGCCATAGATGCAGCAGTAGCACGTGGGTTCATCTTTGACCAGTGCAGAAGAGGCTGAGGGAGTGATGAGGAGCAGGAGCCACCCCAGCCTTCCGTGACTCCTTGCTCCACTTTGAGGTAGCCCTGACTTAACAGAGGAGGGGGAACGGTTCCTCGGTGAATCCAGCGCTTCCCACGCTCGTCTGGCGAATGCCCGGTGCAGTCCATCCAGTGGGCTGGCCCGTGGCCACTCGAGGATGGCAGTCCCCTTTTCTCCAGACAGACACTTCATCCAACGGGGTTGTGGAAAAGCCTCAGTCCCATGCAAACACCGCTTCCACTTGTGGTGGTCAGATCGTTGTACTGGGAGTCTTGGGCACCGCTCAGTAGCTGGGGTTGTGTTACAGGGTGGCTGAATTTATTGTGCTGTGGCTTTGTGGGTTTACCTGGGTGGCAGTGACAGGTTATGGCTGCTCTCCCTGCTCAGTTGGAGCTGAATTCCTGTCTCAAACCCAGCCTCCACTCTTCACCGTGAGGCACCACCAGAGCCTCTCAAAGCGGCAGAGACTGGCAATGAGAAAGATTTAGATTTTCAGCCCCCACTCCTGGGTGATTGAGCTTTGTTGCTGGTTAATGACCAACACGACACCGTTCTGGCTGTGCCCGGTTTTATTTCAGAGAGTGCAGGGGCAGTGCTTTTGAAAGCCAAGCTGAAGTCGTGGCTCAGCTCCGTGGGATGTCGCACCCCGTCCGCTCAGTTAAGCCATGCAGCGTGTCCTTGGCTAGGGAGGAAAGCCTTGGTAAATGCCTGAGTTGCTTAAATGTGCCTAGAGAGCAATCAAAGTATTTTTAGAGGTGACTCCTTGTTGGTCTTTCACTTATGCAGGGTTTTGGTTTTTTTTTTTTTTTAATGACGCCTTACTTTTCTAGCACCAAACCAAATGATGTTTAAGAGGAATGTTTGGGTTTTTGTTTGCCTTTTTTTTCTTCCCCTACCCTCAGGACAGTTCGGGTGTTTCAAGCTCTCAAAAACCAGGACAACGAAATGCCGGACTGTCAAATGATGAAACTTCACGACTTTATGTGAAGAAAACGATTGTGGTTGGCAACGTCTCCAAGTTAGTATCCAGAGCCTGAGGGACGGTCCTTTATTTCAGGATTAAATGGAATAGAAAGTTACAATTAGGAGACAAATGAAATTGCTGGGCTGTCACAATATGAGCTGTTACCCTTGAATAATCACTGTACCCAAGGCGGCCCTCCTCTGGTCTCAGCATGAATTTTTTTGTGGAAGGAACAGGTGTTTTAGTAATTTTATTTATAAATTTATATGTGTACAGAGGTTCTAAGATCTGTTTCTCTCAAGGGAAGTCTTTCAGCCTTTTTTGATCAGGTGGAAGTCAGAAGTTTTCCCCTGAAAATTTGGAAAAGCAAGTTGTCCTAATTCAGTGTGTTGGCTAATTGAAGTAGTTGGCTAATTCAGTGTGTCCATAGGTACAATGTGGGGGTTTCTTAAACAGAAGAAAAACCCCAAGAGAACAATGCACCACCAACCACAACGAGGAAAACTGCAAATTCAGAATAGTCTAAAGAAATTAATTCATACAGTTTTTATTTGTGTTTAAAAGAAGAAGACAGGTAAATATATATAACTTTTGATCTTCAAGGACATTAGTGAAGAAGGACATTAGTTTCAGGAAACTGGACAGTTCCAGGCTTTAACTGTCCATCTTTGCTCTACTCAAGTCAGTCTCTTGCATAGAATATTTCAGGCATTTGCTGACAAAACTTGGAGTCAGAATTGCTTCTTGAAAATCTACCTAGGGCTGGACCCAAAATCTAATACTGACTGAAGTTGCTTAAAAATTTATAGAAGAATTGTATTTTTTTTGTATTTATGGTAGCTGAGTTGTTGATGTTGTGTTCTGGTGTGGTTTGGCTTCCTGATATCTCAGAATAGGATGGGATAAGGAGTTTGACAGTGGTAGAATGTTAAAATTAAGTCTTCTTAATTGAGAGCCAAATGTTTAAATGGGTGAATTTCCTATGGCAGGTGTGCATTAAAATAGAGGAAATGTGTTAGAAACTTAAAATAGATTATGGGACCTGTGTCTGTTCCTGGATGAACTGTCAGAGTAAGGACAAATGAGCAGAACTGTACAGGGGGCAAGCCACAAGCATTTTAACATCCCCAATTTTTTTGGCCCTACCTTTCCTGAAACACTCTTTGCAGTATTTTTCTATTTTATCTTGTGGTTTTTTATCTTGTGTTTGTTATTTAATTTCTTTGCCAGGTACATTCCCCCTGACAAGAGAGAAGAAAATGATCAGTCAACCCATAAATGGATGGTGTACGTCCGAGGCTCTCGCAGGGAACCCAGCATAAATCATTTTGTCAAGAAAGTTTGGTTCTTCCTCCATCCCAGTTACAAACCTAATGACCTGGTAGAAGTGAGGTAATAAGGAATTATTCCAGTCACTATTCCAGTCTTCATGCTTGCCAGGCTTACAGGGCCAAGTTTCTTAGAAAATTAATGACCTCTTTTCCTGGTTTAGTATTCCATGTCTGTATTTAACCTCTGGCTTAACTTGGCTTACTCCAAAACAGTAGTAAAAATAAATGAGGTTTTTTTATGTAAATGTGCCAGAAATGCTTGTTGGCTTGGTTTTTTTTTTTTTTTTCTCATTTCCTTCTGAGAAAAAGCATCCCATTGTTGCACTTCATGCTATTGGTGTGGGTTGCACCTCTGCTGTACGTGTTACATACACTGTCTGCTGCTCAGGTTAGACTTCTGGTGCTGAACAAAGCGATTTCTACCACCCGCCTATTCCACTGTGGGAAAGAAAGAGGAATCTCAAAAAGCTGATTTGCCCTTATTTTTAATGCCAGATGTTTGGGCATGAATATCCCACTCCAGAACATTTCCCTCTGTAGTGAGATCAGTGGCTTTGCCTTCATGCTTTGAGGACTCTCCCATCATCAGTGTAATGGTGCTGGTGCTGCAGAAACAGGGCAGCTTCCCCGTGCTCTCCCAAACCTGTATTGCACAGGTTTTGCAAGCTGTGACCCTGCTGTGGGGTAGGTGCTCTCTTGACTGCTGCAGGGAAATGCCCTGGCTGTCTTTCATCCTTCTTCCTTGGACAAGACTGAGGGAGGATGCCTTCGAAGCAGTTGGTGTCTTCCCAAAGAAATTATTCTCCCCAGGATAGTCAGCTGCCTCCCGGAGGGAGGAGTGTGGGAAGGACTGCTTAGGTACAGAATGGCAACTTAATTCTGGCAAAATTAAACTGCTGAAAGGCAACTCCTGGAAGACTTAGCTGAGATAAAAAGTGTTGGTGTGGCTCAGTAATGTTTCTGAGAAGACAGCCCTGAGCAGGACAAAAGCGAACTCCTTTGTATTTCTTTCTGTAATATATTAAATTGCATGTGATTGCTGTCTTTTTGTGCCTTTCTCAGTTGTCAGTGCTGGTTATCTTCTGTTTTAATCCCATCTGGTTAATTGATTTCTGGTGTCACAGTCCCGTTTATCGTAGTGAACATTAATGTTCTGCACTAAAAATCGCCCTTTGGCATTTCTTTTCTGTTGAAGAAACTACATACACATTTACAATAACAAACTGAAATACAGAGTAACAGTAAATGTTACAGCTCCTTCTTTTCCAGCTCGGAGAATGACACTGATTATCTTTTCCTTGATGTCCCTACGTTATTCTCTTGGTGTTATATGAAACGTGTGCCTTTGTGCCATTAGATAAGCAGCAGCAGGAAGTGCTTGCAAAATGCTGCATTGGAAGCTCACCTTGCAGTGAGCTGGCTTGGGTTTTATTTAACCAAGTGTTTTTCATTTGACACAGCACAGCCCCTTTTTTTGTCTCCTTTTTAAAAAGGTGACATTTGTTTCCCACGTGTCTCATCCGACAGCGTTTTACCATTTTCTTCCCTGTCCCCTTGAGTAAAGTTGAAGTTTGTTTTCAGCTGTCCAAAGCTGTAAAATTCTCGTTGCTGTGATTGCACTCTCTCTGTGGTGAATAGCAGACCTGCACATAGCTTTAGCTGTCAGCTAGAAAAACGGTCTTTGGCTTTCTGAGGAGGAGGGAGGTGAAAGCTGTGCCACTTCTGCATCAAAATGTAATCACCCTTTGTTTCCAGAGAACCTCCTTTTCACCTGACCAGGAGAGGCTGGGGAGAATTTCCAGTGAGAGTGCAGATACACTTCAAGGATAGCCAGAACAAAAGGATTGATATCATACACAATTTGAAGGTATTTCAACAAAATACTTTAGAGAAAGGCGTTTAAATGGGCTCTTTTGCATAATCTAGAAGAGGCTCTGCTTGTGCATGTGCTTTTACCTCTCTGTGTTGTGAGTGTCCTGGTTATTTTCACCCGAATAGTGGAGCAGGAGAATAGAAATAGGTCCAGGAAAGCCTCTTACCTTGGCTGTGTGGGGTTGATGCAGTAGCAGGGAACCCAGCCTTGCAGCAGCTGGAACAGAGCACGCTGTTTACCTGTTTTTTCCATACATTTTGATATTTTTATCATGTTTTCACTGGCTTTAACCTAACTGGGTGCTTCAGGGCTCTCTTTCTCCTGGTAAAATGGCTGCCATGTCTGTTCTGTTCCTTCAGCACAGGCACCTATCAGCTAAGGATTATCTTTATTGTTAGAGTGGGCAGGGAGGGCTGAGATTTCTTATTCAGCCCATGTTCCCTTTGAAGAGAGCTCCCTTTTCCAACTCATTCACCCCTGTAACGCTGGGGATTTATAGTATGCAGCAGTCCTGGAAAACTAGGCCATTGCTCTTTTTCCTTTTAATTAGTAGTCCCTGGCATTAGTGGGCTTAAGTTCTGAGCTGGGTTAGTCTTCCTGTTTCTTTGAGCAGCATTAGTTTTATTTGAACTCTGCCTTCATTAATGAATTTCATGCTAAATAAGGTACCTCATTGCAACCCTAAATATAGTCAGTAGAGGAGGTTGAAAATATTCCCCTGCAACTTAGGGACAATTAATGCAGGTGGTGAGTAAAATATATTTGGGGAGATGTGACTTGGGGAGAAATTATTAACCCTGCAATGGACAGTGAAGGAAGCTCAGCCTACAGAAGAAAACTGAGCCAGTCCGTGGCACACAGGAGCTCAAATCAGGAAACCTTTGCTGTTCTCATCCTGAGCCTGTGGCTGCCGTGAGGGTGCACGAGGGAGCTGAGCCCTCCTCGTGGGGCTGGCACCCCGTGTGCCCCTCAGCTCTGGCACACTGTGCTCCTCCTCTCACACCCAGCTGCTTAACAGATGCCTCTGGGATGTTTTGCCTCCTTATCAGCTGATGGCTCGGTGTGAACAGTTACTTAATCAAAAGCTACAGTGTAAACGTAGCCTTTGTGCTGGTCACTTGAACACTGAGAGTTTTTCTCATTATTATTTGCTTATATTGACATCAGGAGTAAAATGCTTGAGGGCTCCTCTTAGATGGAAATATTCCCTCGACAATCTCATTTTTTTCAACTTTTTTGCCCCTTTCCACTTTAGTGTGGGCCCTGGGTCATGGCTGAATTTTTTGCAGAAGAGAGGGAGGGCACTTACCAGAGCACACAGATTTCTGACCTCATGATCTCAAAACACTGGACGTGCTGCTGCTCAGTTTGCATAGTTTGAAATTCCTTTTGAACACTTTGTATTGTAAATTCTAGCTCACGTTTTGCTTTGCCCTGGCTAACACATTGTCTTGTCTTACCCAGCTGGACAGGACCTACACAGGCCTGCAGACACTTGGTGCAGAAACGGTGAGTCAGAGGGTGGTGGGATGGAGCTGCTGCTTTGATTCCCTTAAAGATGTTTAAAAAGATGCATAGGACTAAGCACAGAGTCAGACCCATTTAATTTCACAATTTCTAGAATGTAGGTTTTGCTCTCCTGTTGAATGAAAGGATTATGACACCTTGTCACTATGCATGACAGCAGTAATTTCTTCTCCTTCCTGGTTCAGAGGAGATGGTTTCCAGCTCTTCCTTCACAAAGAACTTGGCTTGTACTGGAGCTTTAAATTTTATTGCTTTGTGAAGCTTTTGGTACGAAATGTTCTGATTTGCATTCTGATGTGCTGCAGAGCTTACACATAAGGAATTTAAGTTCAAGGGATCACCCAGCTATTCTGTTGAAATTTTTCAGTATATTAAGTACTTCGAAGTTTCTGTATCCGTCAAGATTCAGGACATTAGTGGAAAATGAACTCTTAAAATACATTAATTAATGACACATAGTTTGCTATATTTCTGAATTTTCGTGATACTGTTTTCCCCTTGTTGTGCTGTAGTGAATGGAAATTTTTGTGGTGAAATCGCATTACTTCAGCTTTTCAGTTTGTGGAGAAAACATTAATGTGAAACGTCTACTGTGATTAAAGAACACTTTTGAAGAGTAGATCATGTGGTGTGTTTCTCAAGGCCTTACCAGAAAAGGCAGGCTTCAGTTTTGTGTCTGTCCCTACAGGGGTATGCAGTCCTTTCTTTAGTGGGTTCCTGGGAGCTGGGCTCCATAATCCTTCCAGAGTTTCCAGTTCAGATTTCCCCATGGACCAGGATGTGCTGTTTTACTGTGGGGGTTCAACGTTGCAAGATTTTTGTCGTAGCTCAAGTACTGCTGGACCTTTGGGAACTGTCCCTGAAATGAATGGAAATGTTATGTGGAGCTGGAGGAAACAAAGGGAGAGGTTTTGAGGCATTAAAATAAAAAGGCAGAGCTGTTTTTTGGTTTTTATATCTTTACCTAGCTACCGAATACTAATGTCCTTTCTCCTGCTTTTGGAAGGTCGTGGATGTGGAGCTGCACAGGCACTCCCTTGGCGAGGAGTATCTCTTCTCCCAGTCTTCAGAGTCCGACCTCTCTGATGTTCCTACATCTTTATCCCTGCCACTGAGTATCCCAGCACCAGTCAAAGCTTCTTCACCAATTAAACAGCTGAGGGACTCCAGCCCAGATGCTTCTGTGGACAAAGGTAAAGCCAATGGGTGTCGGTGAAAGGCAAGCTCTTGGAACTTTGGCTCTGCTGGATACCTCCTCTTAATTGCTCTTATGCCTTAAAGGTTGCTGGTGCTACCTGCTTGTTGCTCACCCCAGATCGTGCTTTCCTTAATGTGCTCTGAAATGTAATTCAGAAATTGTTACAGATTATTTGGTTTTGGAGCTTGGTTTGGTTTTGTTTCGGTTTTTTTATCTGAAGTTTCTTGAGCAGGCTCTGTTTTCCTAAAACGTGGTGAATGAGGAACAGCAGATGGAAAAAAAGGTGGTTGAGTAGCACTTGTAGTTTTGGCTTTGGCAGACTTATTTTCAGAGGGGGTTTTTAGTTTCTGAATTTTTGGGGGGGACTGTGTATACATTTAAGGAATTGGTCTGTGCTCAGTTATACATATTAGTGCCTAACATGAGCTGACTATGAGGCAACAAAAATCCCTAGGCAGCTGTAGTCACTGTTGAAAACAGAGACTGAAAAAGTCGTGTGTGTCTGTCTGAGGCCCGATGGCATCTCTGCCCATCGGGGTCTCATTCTCCCCTTCCCCTGTAAGGCCAGGAAAGTCAGGATCCATTGCAATGGGGCAGCAGTTGAGGCCTTAGGATCACGTGGCTTGCCTGGCAGAGGCCGTGCTGGCCCCGTGGGCACGCTGCTGGGCTTTGTAGTGTGTGTGAAGTAGGAAGAGCTGTGCCTCTTGGCATTTAGCTTGGTTTTCTGGAGCACTCGCTGCCAAGGCTTGCATGGCAGACCTTGGTTAACTGGGCTGAGCTACAGGGGTGTGTGGTACAGCCTGTTACACACCCTTTAGTGGGAGAAACCTTCTGGACACAGCTGTGTTTTATTTCAAAATAGGATGCAGCGTGGTGTGATGCTTTTTTTTGGTTTATGCCAACACTCCTGGGTTCAAGGAGCGGCTGTTGGCCGGTGCCATGCGTGGCTGTGCTTCCTGCCAGGCACTGTGATGCCACTGGTGGTGTTCAGGCTCAGCAAAAAGAATGTCTGCTCTACAAATGTGGCCTTTTCTTGTGGCCAAAGAAGGACCAACGCAACTAAATTTTAAACACGGATTTTTTTTATTCAAACAGGAAGATTGGTAGCATCTTTAGGTGAGCAGTGCTGCTGCCAACGGGAAGGAAGTACCTCCTTTTTTTACATTGACAGGCAGTGGCTTCTCTCAGCAGCTCCAGGTTAATTGATCTCCTTCTATACCAAATAAAGTGGATTCCATAGCCCAGCTCAAAAGGCGGTCTCTGGTCGCCTTGAGCTCTTACTCCAAAAAATGCACGACGAGATTCTCTGCGGAGGAGATCCAGCCTTAGTCCTGTGGAGCCCTAACCAAGGACACTTGGACCTAGCAGCAGCTTTTGGTCAGTGGAAGGGCATTCCAAGAAAGTGTGTAAGAAGTGGCTGCTCACCTGCCACAGCTGAAGAGGCTGTGCACGTTTTCATTTTATTCCTCTTGTCCAGCAGATCCAAGAGGCCTGTGCAGGAGCAATCCCCTACCTCACTTCCTCCCTGTTCAACGCTTCCCACCAGTTGCTTTTCCTTCCTTCCTTCCTTCCTTCCAGAGCGTGTTTGCCATACCTGAGTTACGCCTGTTGTAGAGAAGCACAGTAAGGAGTCAGATGTGTCAGCCTAAGAACTATTTCTGTTCTTTTCCCTGTTTTAATCAGGATTCTCTGGGAGTGCTGACACGGAAAGACATGCCGCGTTTTATTCCCTGCCATCCTCGATAGAGCGGACTCCCACCAAGTTAGCCACACAGAAAGTTGCCTTTGGCTCTCATGGAAATTCAGCCTTTCAACCCATTGCAGCTAGCTGTAAAATAGTGCCTCAAGGTCAGAGTCCAAGCCCTGCAGAGTCACCAGGAAAGTCCTTCCAGCCTATCACCATGAGTTGCAAGATTGTATCAGGTGAATGTTAGTTTACTTACCCCAGTGCCTCTCCCTGGAAAACAAGAGAGTGAACCAGTTGGACTTGTTTGGTGTCCTTGCCTTGATTTTCTGCCAGTCTTTGAACATCAGACAGTAGGAGACTCCAGAGTAAGGAGCTAGGCACACTTCTTAATGTTCAGTGAAAAACTAACACAAGTGGGAAATGGTTCACAACAGATCAAAAGCAGGATGAGAGCTGTTCTCTCCCTGTTCTTGAGTGCTCCAAAGTGTGAAATTGGTAGTCTTGAAATGGACTGCAGCCCACAGAAAGGCCCAAGCAAAAACACATCTTCCATGTGGAACATTTTTATGTGGGAAGGAGCCATTCTTCTCCCTCCTGCTTTCATGCAGCTGGGATGGATTAAGAATAATTTTTTTTCTTGACTACTGGGCAGATAATTAGTTTTAACCTTGTAGACTCAAATAGACCCTCTTGTGCTTGCCACATCACATCAGATGGAGCAGCTTTGCCCTTTGTCTTCCAAAAGTAAAGCACCAACTATCAGTATGTGTGATTTCTGGTGATCTGCTCCCAGGTAATTTTCTTAAAGTGTGTCTGGTACGTTGTTTTGTTTTGGTTTTGTTGTTTCGTTTTGTTGGGTTTTTTTTTAATTAAATTTTACAATTGTTCCTTGACATCTTAAAACTGTACTCAGGTTGATTTACACTTGAACCTATGCCAAGTGCTTTATTCTTTCCTTATAAGCTCTTCTCTTTATCTTTTCCCTGAAGTGTCCTAGAAAGCAGGAATTACAGGGGCCATCCTATCTTTCCTAAAGTCCTTGGACTATTCTTTGTTGATCTTTGCTATTTAAATGTTTCCCTGCCAAATATTTTTCCAAGGTTCTGCTGTGCGCTGAGAAGGGTTACCCCTTTCAGAATTCAAAGCAGTTTGTAAGACATGGGGATTTTATTTGATGAGCATTTATGTTCTGTTTTAATTGTCAAAAACTGTCAAGAAAGTAGATTAACGGGCAAGTGAAGCTTGGTTTTTGCTGCTGTCTCTCTTCTCTGATCACTTCCTTACCTCTCCTTTTCTCTGGATTTCTTGTTTACCTCTTCGTGCAGCTTTTTTCTTCTCTAGTTTCTCTCTCTCCTGGCCGTGTTACCCAGAAGTTGCACATTTTACAGATTGATTTCAAGGGTTTCTGCTGTAGTGAGAGCAGTGGAGGGACCAGAGCAGTGAAGGGACCTGGGTGCTCCTGCTGTTCCACAGAGCCTTTTTAGGGGAACTCCTGGGTTCCTACTCCGAGTGCCCGTGGGCTGCACGAGGGGAAGAGGGCTCATCTCTCTTTCTTCATCTCCTTGGCTGCACTGGTCTTGGCAGGGAGGATGATGGAGGTAATACCCCTCAGGGTTCAGGGCTGGACCAGATGGCTTCTCCAGTTCCCTCTGAGCCCTGCTTGCCCTGGTAGGCAGAGCATGTCCAGGGTAGGTATGAGCCGTAGTGCTTTATATGCCTCTTCCTTTCCTTCTGTCCCTCCTTTCCTCCTCCAAGTCCTGTCACCTCGCTCAGGCTGGGAAACGCATCCTCAAAAAACGCTCCTTCTCCAAGCCGTTTTCCAAAGTGCTCGTATTGCCGTGTTTTTATGTCCTGACAACATTGACAAGCCAGAAGCCTTGGACTTTTTTTCTTAAGGTTCTCCAATATCGACCCCTAGTCCATCTCCGCTGCCTCGTACCCCAACGTCCACTCCGGTGCACATGAAGCAAGGCCCTGCTAGCTCAGGCATTAATAACCCGTATGTAATTGTGGACAAGCCCGGACAGACGGTTGGAGCAGCAGCCACGAGCACAGGTGTGTAGTGTGAGCACAGAGGGCAAACAGCTCGGTCCGACCCGCTCCAGTGGGTTCTGCCTTGGAAACGCTCGGGGTGACAGCAGCCTTTCGGCCTGGGAAGGTGGAGGAGTACTCAGCAGGAGGAAGAGGAGGTGTTGGTTTGCACTGCTGGCCTGTGTGTGTGAGTGGCTGAGGGTATCTCAGGCGTGAGCACAGCTTCCTTTAGGAAACAGCCCCCTGTGGAGCCAGAGGGAATTCCCAGACACCTCTTCGAAGAGAGCCTGTTCCTTTCAGGTGAAAGGGGAAGGGGAGAAGGTGATGTAGGCAGTGCTGCACAGATTTAGACAGAAACAGTGCCCGGGTGGGTTGGGTGACAGTGGTGGCGTGGATGTGGCAAAGAGCACGGAGAGGCTGCAGTGACTGGCAGGTCAGTCTTAGGGTCCAGTGTGGGGCACAGTAGATGTGCTGAAATGCAGAGAGCCTGGTTACCAGGAGAGCAGCCATGCTGCCTTTGTGACTGCCCTCAGCTTCTACCTGGTCCAGTTCCAGCTGGTTCGGGTTCCTCTTCACTGGATTCCCTCAGTGGTGACAAAAGCCTGGGGTCGCAGGGAGGGCTGAACTGCGGGATGCAGGAGGTGGGTAGGGGAGTCAGTCAGTAATCTTTGCGTTGGGGCTGGAGGAAAGGTCCCTCAGAAGTCATTTATTTGTTGTGCTATATGGCCAAGAACTGCTGTCTGTTTTCAAACGCCCTTGTTTGTGCGTGTGTGTGCTTCCCAGCATCCAGCAGGATGCCCAGGGCCAAGTGAGGAGTGCAACATCCATGGAACACAAACGAGTTGCTGGGCATGGTTGGAAAGCACAAAAATTTCTTTTCCTAATGCTTCCTCCCTTTATCTGAGGGAACACAGCTGTCGTGTTCATTTTAACTTCTTCACAGAGGGAATTGGTAGGAATTTTGTAGCTGTATCTGAATTTTTTTTAAGTATGTTTTGGGGCTGTCTTGATAATACTGATGCTGTTTCACCAATAGGGTTTCATTAATGGGGGGTTTTTTGCTTGGTTTGGGGTTTTCTGCCTCTTATTTTCTGTTCCTTCTTTACCTCCAGCCTGACTCTCTACTCTGCCTAAGTGTTTTATCATGGCTTGGGTAACATTTGGGTTCTTCCAGCAGAGGTTTGTACGTGGAGGGTAGGACGTGTAGATGCCCCAGATGGTTTGGGGTGTCAGTGCAGTTATTGTTAAAGCTGCAGTTGCCCACCACAGTCGAGGTGTCAGCACAGAGTGGCCTGGCATAGCCTGCCTGCACTCCTGTGCCTTCCCCGTGTCCTGCACGAGTCAGAGCAGAGCAGTGGCAGAGCAGAAAGTGGAAACCCTCCCCTCCTCAAACAGCTCTGTTGTGAGAGAGCCTCATCACCAGACCCCGGGTGAGGGCCCAGGAGTTGCCTTTTTGGCAGCAGCAGCCAGGCTGGATTGAGCATAATGTGTATTACAGAAAAAGTCACTGGGGCCCTTTTTGGTAAGGTTGCAGATCGTATTTAAGAAAAGGGGTGAGATCATCATACTCTGGGAAAGCCAGCCTTCCCAAAGCCCTCATTCTCAGAAATGGCTGCTGGTTTACCTCTGAACTTCAGCGTGCATTATAGGACAACTGCATGAGACACTGGTTTTCTGCTTCCACGTGTGTAATCCGTGGCTGTGGTGTCTCTTGAACAAACAGAACTGACCAGCAGCCCAACAGCAGCAGTAACAAGACTGCCCAGGAGCAGTCTCGTGTGCACACCATTAATGCAGGGTGAGTTTGCCACTGGCCCCCCGTCCATCTCGGGGGCCAGGAGAGTGCTGTGGCACGTGTGTCAGTCTGTTAATTTTGCAAAAACGTCTGCCACAGAGGACCCTACGCCTTCATTCCTTGTTTCTGTTTCTTCCCTTACCCTCCTCGCTCTGTCCCTTGCTCTTGTTACTCCTCACTTTGTCTCCCTCCTTTTCTGGCCTTCCTTCTCCTTCCCTCTCCAAGCCTTCCTCCATGCCAGTGTCCAAGGCTAGTGTGGGTTCAGAGGGCGTCTGGGCAGCAGAGGATTTGCATCTGCAGCAGCAAGTTCTGTCCTAAATCCACATATTTGTACCCTCAGCCAGCCAGGAGGGTTCCTGACCATTGCTTGCAGCCCCCAGAGCAGTGGGTGGAGAGCGTGGTTTCTGCAGGTGGAAATTCAGAGGTGGATTGATTTTGTGCCCGCGGCGCTTCCTGCTGCTGTACCTCATGGAGAATTCAGATGAAATGAAATGCCCTGCTCCTTGTTAGAAGGGGTTTCACGTGTGCAGTGGCCCTGCTGCCAGCCCTCAGCCAGCATCTGCTTTGTTTCCTGCCACGCAGGGAGCCCGACCAGCAAACTGAGCAGTGTCTGCCAGGCCTCTCACGGGACTGGATCTCCTGTGTCAAAGACCCACGGGAGCAGCTTTGTCACCTCAGCTGTCAAGGTAACGCTCTCGTTAGGTGTGTACTTCCCATTTAAAGTTCAGCTTCCTATTAAATGGGGCTTTTTCGGATTAAAAATTCTGCGCTTCAGGCAAGTTCCTCAGGCTGTCGTTTCGTGTGAAGGTTTGCTGTGTCTAACAGATGGAGCCATGGGAGAACATGGTGGTTATACAAGATGATAGTGTCATTTCGTGCAGCTCTAATTAGGCTTGCCTACATATCTGTTAAAGGCACTGCTCTGTCACTTTTCTGCAAGGAAATCCATGGAGGGCATAGCTCCCAAAACGCTGTATCTTTCATAAAAGCTCTTCTGTAGCTGACTTTGATCTCCTTCGCTTTGTTAGTGACAGAGCATGATTAAACCAGAGGTGCCTACCTCAAAACCCTCCCTCTATTCATTATTTTTGTACAGCAGCTGTTCCTAGCAGCCTGAAAATAACTCACGTAGTGGTTTTACAACTGCCTGCATTTAGAAAAATGTTTGTGTAAACAGTGGAGTAACATTTGGATGTGTAAACAAACAGCAATAAATACAGTTCGTGCTTCTGATCTGCAAAGCCCAAAAGATACAGAGCTGAACTGTCTCGCATAAAATCTCTCCCACATCTTGTGCTAGGAATGATATTTCTGGCAGGGAAGTGGCGTCAGCGAGGCTCTGAAAGCAGCTGGTGGGTGTGCTGCTGGAAACAGGAGCGTCTGCAAGCCACAGCCTTACTGCAGGATATGGTGGGGGAAGGCTTGCCAGTCAGCCTGCAGAGAGCAAACCACCTCACATTTGGAACTGAGATGCTCCCTATGTCTGATAGGGGAAAAGTGTTGCAGATTGTTGTCTGAAGCAGTTGGTTTGGAGCACGGCCTTTATTAGCAGTCACTTGTTTTATTTCCCTTATTGGACATTTCACTGATTTTTGCACCGTGTCTTTCTTATTTGCAGCAGGAGGATTCTCTTTTTGCCACCATGCCACCCCTTTGTCCCATTGGGAGCCACTCCAAGGTGCAAAGCCCCAAATCGGTCACTGGAGGACTTGGAGCTTTCACAAAGGTATTCCTCCTGACTTCTGTGCTGGGACAGGCAGCCCAGTAGTGTCAGTTCGTGCTGACTTGTGCCCCAAACCAAGGAACTCTCAGTGCCTGTAAAACTCTGACTGCAACCAGTGTACCTTGCTCTGTAGCACCTCTGAAAAATGTGTCTGGTTCTCTTTTCTTTCCCCGTGGCTCTGCTGTACCTGTGATCTTTCCTTTTATCCCCTCTTCCATCCTTTCTGGCCTTCTTTTTGAGTCACTGTTGTGTTCAGGCTGATATTTTGAAAGCTATTTTT
>VYZQ01072547.1:0-19796 GCA_013400655.1 Mystacornis crossleyi
AAAAAATTAAAAAAGAAAAGAAATTAAGTCAATCAAACTGGAATTAAAGTTTTGTTTCTTGGAACGATCGAGTCCTTGCAAGCACAGCTCGTTTCTGCAGATTACTCCCCCAACTGTCGTACAAACAGACCCCGATTGCTTGAATTCCTTATGAGCCCAGAGAGGTGCAACATTAAAAGCTACGATTATGGGGTAGCAAGTGCCCCAACCTTTGTCCTCCACAGCGGCCTCAGTGACCCGGCGTTAACGGGTTGTGAACGTCTTCCCCCTGAAAGGATGCAGAGAGGGGTCAGCACAGCCCCAGGGGGCTGTGGGGCTTCTGGTGGGGCACGCATAGCCAAGCTCTCAAAGCAAGGCAGGCACTGCTGGGTTGGAGCTCACAGTGTCTGTGGCTGCAGAACCAAGTCACAGGGCTGTGGGGAGGGGCTAGCTTTTGCAGAAGTGACATCCGTCCTGCCCCAAAGCAGAATGCAAAGGGCACATGACAGCACAAACGAAAAAACACAACAAGGGGCTCTGGGATAAGTAGAAGGTAAGGGACCTGAGTGAAAGTTCACACAGCTGCTCTCCTCCATCCACTTCACTGTGGCTTGCTCAGGAGAGGGAGCCAGCCAGCATGGTGGCCTGGCCTCAACCATCAGCTGGCCAAGGGCAGCCAGTGACTCTGAGCAGGTGCAGACACACTGGGCAGCAAGACCTGGTCCAGTGCCCACAAACCCCAAGGAAGGACCTGGCTCCTCTCCCTGCCCTGAGCTGGAGCTGCCCCCAGAGCTGGACAAGCCAGCTCTAATATAGCAAGGAAAAAGCCCCAGGAATGCCACCAAGGGCTTGGGGTGGGGGGGAAAGGGAATGGAGATACCAAGGCTTGCAAGGCCAAGTATGAGCCTTTTGTGAAGGACCTGCCAGCACACGGTTTTACTTCAGACCCAGCTTTTCACAGGACATCTGAGGCAGTAAGCTGTGGGTCACCCCCATGGCACCCCAACCTGCAGTATGCCAAACTGAGCAAGACAGAGTTTGTTGCTGGCACCCAGAGAGCCAGGCCCTGCTTTGCTACTCACGTGATTGTTTTCATTTCTTTCTTCTCTGCGTCTGGACGGGCACGGTTGAGCACCTTGAGAAAATCTGACGTTTTCGCCCTCATACGCGTGTGAATATAGGCCTATGTTTCATTAGGACAAAATGGGGACATGTCAGGATCCTGTCTTCATAGCTGAGATTTCAGGACACCTCAAAGCCAGGTCACTCTGAACAGTCACCCTAATTTCTATTCTCAGAAAGGAAACAAACCAGATCCAAAAGGGAAAAATCCTACTTCACCCTTAGAATGGAAAGAAAACAGACCTGTGTCCAAGAGCAGGGAGAAGGCAACGATGCTTGCCACCCCTGCATGACTGGGGAGGGCAGTGGCAGACCCTAATGAGTTGTCAAGGGGCAGCCCTGTCCCCTGCTTCTCCCCTTCAGCACCCAGGTTAGATGGGCTGAAGCTACCCTGGGTCCCCCGGCCCTCATACCTTCGAGCACTTGATGTGATAGTGCAGGTAGTCCCGGAATGTGTGGATCAGGTTTATGGTGTTGTCTCTGGCTGCAGCATTGGTGTGACGGGGGAACAGCACTGAAAGAAGAGGCCAACATAGACCATTAGTACCTCCTGGGGCTGTCCAAGGTCTTCAGGGTCAGTGCTGGAGGCTTCAGGGTGTGCTGCATTGAATCCCTGCCTTGCTCTCTATAAAGAACCCTTTACTATTGACACATACCAAGATTAAGCAGCACTTGTGATTTTAAATAAAAGGCTTAAGAGCACTTTTCCACGTTTTCCACAGCAGCCTGTGCACTCTGAAGGAGACAGGCAAGGCCATGTGCCCAGAAACAATGGCACTGTAGGAAACTGTATGATGCTGTATCAGTGCTTGGGAGATGCAATTGGAGGAGCAAGCTGGGAAGCAGACCAGGGCACCCAGGCTGCTCAACCAATTTCACGATCCAGTCTGTCCTGGGCTCTTGAAATTGGTTGTGGATCTTTGCTTGGCAGCTTGCTGGCCCTGTAACACAGACTTGGATACAAGCAGGTAGCTTGCTCTTTCCATAAGCTGGTGCTCTGCTAGGTGTCCCAAATCCAAGGGCTGAAAGAACGTTTTGTTTAGGTGATGATCTCACCTGAGACTCTCAGATCAGATAACTGGGAAATTTAGTGTCAAAAAGAACAAAGTATGTGCCATCCCAGACCTCTTCTTTCCATAGCTGACAGCTGCCCAGGCCTCAAGGCACCATTCCCAGCACTGGAGGAGGGCAATGTTACCTTCACCTTTCCCTGCAGTCTGTGGTCCATCTCTGAGCTCCAAATTACAGGAATGCTGGCCTGAGACACCCTAGTAACACACCCAACCATCTGGAAGAGACCTATCCCTTGGACCAGGGCAGGGTTTGGACTCCTCAACACTGCAACCCAGGGGGAAGTCATGGCTCTGCTGGCCACCAGCTCTGCAGGTAGGGGAAAGTGGCTCATCAGCGTTTGGCCCAGAGCAAAGAGGCAGAACTGGAGAAGCAGAATGCCCTGCCCTGCTCTGCTCTCTGACTGCCGCTGCTGATCAAACACTGCAAAGCTCCCTGCAGCTGGACAACCTACAAGTACAGTTGCGTGAAAACTTTCACAAGAAACCTCCAGTTTCCACAATATCACAGCAAAGCCACTCTTTCCTTTGCTTCCAAATACTGAACTTATTTTGTAGGCGGACACTAAACAGCTCACTGTCCACTTCCACATCTTCTTGCCACAGCAGAGCTGAGGTGACCTGATACAGAAAAGGGACACTCCAAAGGGGGCACACAAGACAGAATGAAACCCCAGCGTCTGTGCAGCCCTCAACAACCCACTTCAACACTCAGGAAAGGTGCATTCCTTTCTGTTTTTCATGCAGCAGCAGGAACCTCTCTCCTCCCCAAGCATCCCCAAGCCTCAGAGCTGCCTGCTTACCAAAGGTGATGTAGCCAATATTATCACCAACAGCTGCGTCTGTGTCCTTCAGCTCCAAGGGTGGCTCCCTGTGGCTGAAGAGCACCTGTGGGGCTGTGTGACTGGCCCGGCGACCCTCCTTGAACTCCTGAACAAGACAAAGTGAAGGTGATTCCAACTGCACCCCTTCAGCAACATGCTGGGAATGCCAATGGGGTTTCCACACTGCCAAAGGGCGATGAGCAGGAAGTTGCCCAGGTTTCCCTGAATGGCTCGAGTTCATCAGGCCAAAGACTCAGAAAGTGACTCTTTTCCCCAGCAAAACCAGCCCAAAACGCATAGCTGTCCTGGTTTATACATGACTGTAGCGCAGCCCCTCAGCTGGGGTGGCTTTCAGTGTGTCACACCCCTGCCATAACTGTTTTGTGGAAGGGACACCTCAGTCTGAGCAAGCACAGGAGACAGCACAGCTCCTGCTGGAACTTCAGTGCCTCCAGTCAAAGTGGGCAGTGCCCATCACCCCAGAGGAACAGAAATTCTCGGGAAGCTCTTCAAGGTCTCCATCACACCTAGTGTAAAGGTTCTGCCATTTGAGAAATCATCTCCCATCAGGAGTCTGCCCAGGCATCAAGAGGCATCTGGGGGTTTGAAGCTTGTGTGTGAAGCCTGCTCCTCTTAATGCTTCCCTACACCTTGAAATGATACCTTCAGGCAGGGAGATCCCTTCCCCCACTGACAGCAGCACAACCCCCGCCTCACAGGAAATGTGCTGGCTCTGCATTTCAGGAACTGTAACGACCATCTCTGTGTGGGGCTGGGAATGTCCAGAGACCATTCTCCTGCCCAAGGCAGGGCAGTCTTCCCTCTGCCTCACCGACCTCCACCCCAACCTACACATTATCAGCTACCCTTGGCCCTCCTCTGAGCACAGTTTCCCCTGGGAAAGGCAGGAGCATCCAAGTCCCTTTTAGAGTAGATCACTGGGGTTTCCTTAATGAAATGCTTAGCTTGCACTTCTGCCTGGTTATGCCAGAGGGTGAAATGGTTCAAATGGCTTCACTGGTTAGTTAATGGTCACATTTTCTCCATGAGAGCCCAGATGAGCAGACACCATGCCCAGCTGCATTATGCAAGAGCAATAGCTGGAGGGGAAGAGCCAGTGTGACTCAGAGTGGAAATTCCTGTGGCTGGGCAGAGGCAGGGTTTGCTGTTGTAAAAACCAAGAATTTGGGACATGGAGACTCCAGGACAGCTGCTGCCTTGAAGCACTGCCATCTCCCCAGGAGCCTCACTAACCCCATTTTGTTCACATCATGCCTCCTTTCCCATTTTAAAAGCTGAATTCCAGGCCAAGGGATATGCTTGGTGGGGGAAAACCTCAAAGCCAGAGCAGATGCCCTGTCTGTAGCTAATGAACACAGCGAACAGAGCTGTGAAGTAAGACTTCCATTGAAACAGACCCTCTTCTGATGACACCCAACACAGGTAAACTGGTCTCCAGCAAACTGGGCCAGTAATGTGCTGTCTGTGAGCATGTCAACAGCACAGCCTGGCACCCTTGAACGGGTGGGTTAAAGCTCCCTGGAACACTGTGCAGGCCCTGCTCCATGGCCATGCCCACACAGGAGGCTCTCCAGGAGCTTCAGCAGATGAGTGAGGTGGGCCAGTGGCATGGATGAACACAGGTACCAGCATGCACTGAGTCTCCCCAGCTGCACACAGATGTCTCATTCTCCACAGGCTGCACACAGTCGTTCACGGACATGCAAAGTGTTTACTACAAGTCTTTCAATGCTTCCCAGCTGAACAGCAATTGCAAAAGGTAGCTGAGTCGACTCAGCTGAGTCCAGTCCATAACTTTGCGTTATGATTGGTTTGAGCCCACAAATTCAGTATATTCTTATCTCTAAAAAGCTCAAATTCAAGAGCTGTCACAGCAAGCATTTCTGCAGCATTTGAGCATTAGTAGGAAGAAATTTCGAGGTGAAGACCACTCTCAGCTCCTCCTCAGGCATTGTCTCACCCTTCTTCTCCCTTTACAGCCTCCTCAACATGCTCAGCTGGCTGGTGATCCCTACACCACAGCTATCCACACTACAGGGCCTCAATGTGGGGACTGAAGTATTCACTGTGGTGTTTCTCATCTGTAACACATAATATGCTTGATCGTCCAAATGAGCAAGACTATTGATAATACAGATGCTGATGATGCAAGAGCCAGGAAAATACACTGCCTATGCCTATTAGCACGTGCCTCCATCTCAGTGCAGCATGGAACAAAGCATTTACATGTGTTAAACCACCTTTGTGCTCGCTTCTGCAGCTTATTTGGCAATGCTGCTTCAAGAAAGCAGACATCTGAATTGAGGACCAGACCCCCTCCCTGTAATTCAGCTTCCATACCTGCATAAACACCTTTCCGATCACCACGTCATCGTCGTCCTTAAATACCGTGCTGAACACAACCGTGACACGGTCCTTCTTTGCCTCAACATACCTGCAGGTGGGACAGAGAGAACCCAGCTGTGAAACGGAGCTAAGAAGTTCAACTGGATGAGGAAGCAACTGCGTGACAAGGTCAGGTAGATACAACAGCCATTCACAGAGCTGGCTGCTGAAAATTTCCCCTCCCTTGAGATAGTATTGACAAAATTGGCAAAACATTTCTGTTGGGAGTGGCCAGTTCCTCTCCTGCATGCAGCCACAAGTGCTGCCACTAACACAGACTCTTGTGTAACATCCCAGCAGCCCAAGGCGTAAGCATTACCCTCATGGGATACTTGGGGCAGCCTAGGACAGGCCCTTATTACCCTGCCAAAGCACGGAGCAGTAGGATTTCCTGACTTTCCACCAAAACCTACAGCTGTGCACAGGAGCAGACTACTGACCACTGTCCGACCCCCATGCTGTTTGAACACTTACATCGTCTCATCGTCCCTGTAGTGGATGACTGCTCTTTTTTCTCCTTCTTTGCCCTCTTCCTGGAATTTGAAATACTTCTCAAAGACTGAAGCAAAGCAGTTGCGCTTCAACATGCCAGCTTGGTGCACAATGGCATCCTTGTCTGCAGGAAGGTTCTCCAGGTCGTAGAGCAAAGAGACATTGTAACCTGGGAAGGGACAGCCACTAACCTTAATAATCTACATAGGGCCTTAATGAAAGCAGAGACATTTTCTTAGAAGAGACCCCTCCAGTCCCACTTTTGCCTTAAATCCTCCCAAAAGCCCCAGGGGTGAGTTCCTCCCACTCCAAGCACTGCCAAAATCCATGCCTGAACTCGGCGTGTGGCCATGGCAACGTTCCTGGGGCTCCTTCCCAAGCTCCCATACACACGTGCTGGCTGAACTGCTCCCAAGTTTTTGCAGTGAGTAGGAAGAGATGTTGTCACAGGTAACCATGGTTTTCCTGTGTCTCACAAAGCATCTTTGAGAAGAACAAAGACCCTAACCGTGAGGAACAGAGGCTTCCCGGAGGAGGACTGCATAAAGAATTACAGCTTGTGCTGCAAGCTACTTCATCCCTGATATGTCTGAACCACCTTTTAAATTGGCAATTTCAAATTGCCATTCATTGCATAGAGAGCCTCAGATATCAAGCTCTTCAAGTGCAGCCTTCATATGAGCATTTCTCAAGTGACTTAAGTAATTTTGGAATTGCATTCACACACACGAGTGGATGTTATTGCAGGGTTACCTGATTCAGGATTTACCAAGTAGCTTCCATAGACTTTCTTCAATACCTAGAAAAGAAATTAAACATTGAGAGTACAAGCTACCAAGAGTTGTTTCCTCCTGCACAGCCTAGTCCATGTCTGGTCTTCTTTTAGACGTATCAAATTACAGCACCTGCCTCCCCTAGCCTAAGAGAACTTAGACAAATATTAAGTCATCAACTTCTAGTACTATTGGCTGTTCCTGCTCCGGGGAAGGCTCCCTGAACTCCACTGACAGAGGACAGACTGCAGGACAGGACTCAAAACTGGAACTTTTTCAAGTTCTTGCTAGTTGGATTTGTGTGGGGAAGATGCCTTATAGATCATACCTTCAAAGGAGAACTATCAGCAGACCCTGACACAACAGATCTGAGGGCTACCACTTTTCCCTCCCTTCAAAGGCAGATGCAAAGTGTGCCTGGCCCCTCTCCTCACAGGACGGCAAGTTCAGAGCACACCATGGCCTGGCGATCACACACTGTCTCAGCCTATTGCACGGGCAGATGGGGAGCGAGAGGACACTGCCAGGCAGCTTGGATGCCTCCCAGAAGCAGAACCGCCTACAGCACAGCAAAAACCTTTCTTCAGACATAATCACTGCTGAATTTTACATCAATGGCAATTTCCAACTGAGCCATAGCTCTGTGTCAATGAGGGGGCCGGGAACAGGAGGTATTTCACAGAGAAGAACACAACAATGCTGTGGCAGAACTGGCCCTCCTGGGATGACACCCACTAACACAAGGAAAGGATACACAGGCTCTCTGCATGCCAAAACCTCCTCTCAGCAGAGAGCCTGCCTGCAGTGGCACAGGCAGATGCCCTGTCTTAGCAGGAACCCCATTCTGCATTCCTCGCAGTGGGGTTTCACCAAAGACAGAGCAGAAACAAGCAATGTCGTCTGCAGGGAAGTACAGAAAGCAACATTACAACAACCAGAGATTTAATGTAATTTCTATTTAGTCAGCACTTCCAAGGCAGTCCTGCACAGATCCCATTTTCCTCTTAAAGTTTACAGGAAGTTGCCTTCCATCACTACCATAATGGCTGCTGGTGCATAGTGCTGTCAGCCCCTTGCCCACCACAGAGGTTCTCTTGGGATCACACACTGCACTGACCCTCACTAACATGCTGGGAAGGCTCCACCACTTAGGCTGCTTGACACTCCTCATGCCAGCAGCAGTGCCTTCAGTAGTGGGCAATGCTGCTCCTAGAAAGCTCTGCTTTCAGGAACCAGGAAAGCAGGACACTCGATCATATCTCTTCTGACTTAGGTGGGTCTTGTGGCAATTCACAGGAATTCACTTTGGGTTCAAATAACCGTTTCTCACCAGACTCATGAAAAACTGATGGAGCAGTTTCCTTGTTTTCTCCCAAGGACAGACACCCAGAGAGAAAAGTCTGAGAGGTCCTTGAGTGAACCCCATTCACTACGATGCGGAGATTTGTAAACTGACTCAGGAACTGAGTCACACTTCCTGCCTCGCCATCCAACCACAGCTCAGAGAGGCTCATTCTTTCTACCATAAATGGCCCTCTGCAACCACAGGGCCCAGTCAACAGGAACCGAGCCTGCAACTTCACACAGCAGCAGTGAAAAGAGAACCAGTCTGCAAACCAAGGTCTGCACACGCAGCAGGAGCCCAGCACTTGTTCTCAGGTGTGGTTAAGAATCAGAAGAGACGCACCACAGATCTGTCTTGGTCCCTTTCTTCTCTTGTGGGCTCAACACATCGGTCAGGGAAGCTATTTCTACACGGTCAGACTTTGCTTTGGACTTGCAAAATTAGTAGTGCCTTCTGCCTTTCAGGCTGCAGGGTCATACAAGATGACTATTTTTTCCTGAGAGAGCATGAACACACTTGCCCTTGTCTTTCAGCAAACTGGGACTCCTGGCTGGCACAGGGCTGCTCCTTTGACCAGTGTGAGATGGGAGCACAGATGCTTCTCTAAGGGTCAGATGTTAGATCCATCAACATCACAAGGGCATTACCAACACAGCATTTGTAGGCAGAAGGCCGGGAGATACTTACTCACCTCATCAGCACCATGTTCCTGGAGTTCCTTGTAGAATTTCAGAGAAATACTGACCATCACTTTTGTCTTGTCTCCATTGGGGTTTGAAATATGGTAAAGGACTCCATCAAAGTCTAAGAAGCAAGCAAGAGAAATGTGAGGGAGCAGGAACCAGCTCCTATTTCTGAGGAAGGTTTTCCCTACACGTTCTAGTAACTGCATAAAGTGACACTGCTCCTCTTGCTCCAGCCCTCACACACACAGCAAGACAGAAACCCACAATTAAAGGAAGTGGTAATGTCATGTAGGGAGACCTGCTATCATTCACAGGGCTGAAACAATTTTGACACCTGTCCATCACAGAAAGCTTTACTCTAGTGTCATTTAGCATCCCTGGCAAATCCACTTGTGCTCAATGCACAAGGATACAAACAAGCAGAGACGGGAGCCTTCTGGATGGCCAGCATAGAAAGTGACTGACATGCCCACCAGGCCAGAGCTGCAGCCTGGAGGAGAAAATCTCTCTGCCAGCAAAGGCAGCTCAGCCACTGCCTGCTGTGATAGCTTCCACTTCACTGCAGAATGGGTGGGGAGGGCAGGAGGCAGGGAAAGGCAACCCTCCAGCTACCTAGCAAGCTCCACTTCCCCACAGAGCTTTGCAGCTTACACAGATTCCTGATAACAGAAGCAAAAAAAATCAGTAGCTGAATGAGTACCTGAACTTCCTTGGTATTTCTCTTCTTGGAGAGCAAGCTTGAGGTGATGAATCCATTTTGCCTGTCACCCTAAGTCAGCTTCCTAACAACCCAAACCCGATGGTGCTAAAGACCTCCTAACAAGTAGCACCAAGGGCAGGACTGGAGAACAGATGCGGTAAAAAGAAAGAGCTACGTAGCAGGCACACACAAAAGCACTACCACCACTGAGCTCAATGCTCTAGGGAAGTCCCAGAGAAGGCAGACAGACAGAGAAATAGTGGGGCAGCCAAGAAAGCCCCAGCTCTGGGGATACTGCAGGGTCTGCACACCACCCCTGCTCAGTGGTGAGGGCAGACTGTTCAAGCCAATCCTTGGTTCAGAGAAGTCAAGAGAGCTGCAGAGCTTACCTGCAAATGTTACTTCTACTGCCTCTGGTTTATTTCTAAAAAGCAAAGAAAACAAAGGAGGTAAATGAGAACTCAAACAGCAGCCTACAAGCTGTGAAGGAAAGAGGATTAATTTCCAATGCCTTATTTCTCACAGGCAGCTCTTCCTTTTATCTCCTGCTGTTCGACTAGTAGTAACCTTTGACAAGAGATCTTAGACTTCTCCCCCTTCCTATAAGCACTAGTTTTATCCCAGATGACATTAATGCCATGAAGCTGGCACAGATTGCTATTATTTGTAGTTTATTAATAGATTTTGACATCACAGATTTCCAGTTATAAATACCTAAGAAAGCTACTCCTTACTAAGAAGTTTGTTTTCACAAGCACACTCTGTACAGAACAGCCACGACACAGGTTTTGGGACAGATGATCTTTCGTAAGGTCCTGCAATACCAGTTCATTGGAAGGAGCTGAGTAATCCTTCTTGACACAGTGCCCCCTTTGCCATCAACACCAGCTCTGCAAATGCGTAGCTATAACTTGCTTGCAGGGAAGACCCTTTTTCCAAGTCCAGTGTTAGGAGCAAGCCAAAGAAGGAAACTCTCCAGATGTCCATTTCATCCTGCCCCCCCTTCCAAAACACCCCAACATTTTGCCAATAACCTCAGCAGAAAAACTGCAGCTCTGGGTGTGCTCTAACACTGTCCTGAGTGGTCTCTGGAACCCCGATCAGCAACAAAATGCCTTGCAAGCCAAAGGCACATCACATCTTGCACTGTGACTATGAAGACTAAACTGCTTAACAAACCCTATTTTGACATTTTTCCATGATCTGTAGAAGAGTAGGACTTCATGAAAGATATAACTGCTTCTGGAAGGTCATTTCATTG
Organism: Mystacornis crossleyi; assembly: GCA_013400655.1. Taxonomy (NCBI): domain Eukaryota; kingdom Metazoa; phylum Chordata; class Aves; order Passeriformes; family Timaliidae; genus Mystacornis; species Mystacornis crossleyi. The sequence goes on from VYZQ01072547.1 coordinate 10,659, forward strand.
GGATTGGCACTACATAACTGCTTTCAGAGCTCCAAGGGGACTGGTATTAATAGGTCATTCTCCAACAGGGAATGATGCAAAGGTATCTCTGCTGCTGAAAGCAGGCGTGGAAAATGAGAACAGGATAAAAATGCCACTCTGCTACTGCTGTTTGACACCGTATCTCCATTTATTTTTCAAAAGTGGAAGATATTAAGAGTAAAGGCTAATGCTGCTGCTAACAGAAATCTAGTCTCTAACAGTCCATTTACACCTGTCTGAACCAACATCCTCAAATAACTTCCCAGAGTAAAGTCAGTGGTCTCAACTGTGCTGCTGCCGCTGCCCAGAGAGCAGCTTCAACCTTTTTGCCAAAACTTGCTCTTCCACACACTTCTGTGCTGCTTGGTATTGGCTACACCGTGGTAATATACACTGAGAAAGGTCGGGGGAAGTGATGACTCAATATCTATTTTCCCTCACCATATTCTGTAATGATTTAAATTATTTTATCTCAGCAGAAAGCACTGTTTTTCCATCAGCTTTTCTGCAGTCAGCCTCATTCCTGGAAGGCAGAAATGACTACAACGTGCTAAAACTCAAGCTGGGCAATACAGGGAGATGAAGGCACTGCACTGCACTGCACTGATCCCAGACACTCACCATGTCAACAACATTTTACTACAGTGGAAAGGGAGAAATTAACCCCCAGATAGAGACCCTAAGTGGAAATGAAGAGGTGTTCCTGCTTCTTGCAAGTGATTAGCTGTGAAAGGCAACAGCTCTTTTTGTGTCTGAAGGCTGGGGAGCCTCTGTCTTTTGTGTCACACTGCTGAAGATAAAAACCACACACTTGAAAGAAGTGGTACGAGTGCACCCAAAGCAGGTCCTTTAGTTTAAGAGCTGTGCCAGCTACCTGTGACCTCTCTTGCTTTCATCTCCCTTTCCCAGCTGGGTTCAGCAGGCCTCTGTGGCTGCAGATTTAGCTTGAGCTCTTGGAAAGGGGAGTAATTCCCTAAGCCATGTCCAAGCCACTTCTGCTCACTGAGGATGGCTAAGAACAGAGATGAAAGAAAATCCCAGAGATCCCACTCGGTCAGTTGATGCAGACATGTTCTTCTTTTAGAGCACCACACTCAGACATGGGAATCAGCTTGGATGGCAGTATAAATTTTATAAAAAAAGAAACCTATGTAGGAAGCTTTAAAGATAGCACAGGCAGGCACATGAGAGCTGGGAATATTAAACAGGATCCATCCTTAAACCTCTGTTTCATCTCCTCAGAGTTACACCTTTCAAACCCCATTCCCCACACACATAGAGCTGACACCTCCTCGAGTCCCTGCTCCCAGAAGAGCCCTCCAAACACAGCACCTCCCTCCGAGAAATGCAAGGAAGTGGCTGACAGCCAGCACACTGGAGTGGTTTTGCCAAGGAAGGATGATTCCCCATTTGGTCGCTGTGTACTCAGGGGATGACAGGCAGATCACTCATCCCATTTCTGAAGAAGCTGAGCAAGACCACGTACAGGAGTCAGTGGATGGCTCTGCACAAGAGCCTTTGTTCTGCACACAAAAGCTCACTGCTAACACAGCTGGGTTTGAGCCTGTTATTGTGAAAACGTCATTTCTTAGAGAAGTTATTTTAATGCTGATTTCCCAAGTGGCTCAGTTCCGGTACTTGGGGATGGTGAGGAGGGGGAGTATTAAAGGGAAAAGAAGGTAACTGGGCAGAACTTTGGGTGCTGAATATTCAACCACTTCCCGGCACAGCCTCAGTGAAGCAAGAGCTTACGTGAGCTGCATACAGAGCTCCTTGCAGCCACGCTGGCCTGGCCCTGTCACCTTCTGCACAGCGGGTTTTCTGCCTCACCGGGCACACACGTAAGTAACCCAGGCCTGGCCTGGCCCAGGGGAGGACAGGGAAATGCACTGGAAGTGTGGCCGGGAGCAAAGTGAGCTCCCTTAGCCTTTCGTAGTTCAGGAGCTTTACAATCACAATGTTTAAAGTGATTCTATTTATTTCTCTGGCTCACCTGCCCAAAACTACCCTGGCTACTTAAAATGTTCCTCCAACAGAAAAACCACCCCTTTTGCTACCTGGATAGTTGTTCCTGCATCAAGAAGTCCCCAGGCAGAAGAGAGAGGAGCTCTCACCTCCAGCGTTCTGTAGTTTCTGGATGAGCAACAGTGCTGCAGGTGACGGGCACATGTTCACTTCCCCTCGTCCTTCCACTAACCCCATATTCCACCACCAGAAATAGCCCTATGGAGGCACAACGTGTCCTCTCCGTGTTCAGTCCTTCCTGCTCTTGTGCAGGCAAAGGCTCAGTGCCGAGGATTCATAGCAGGCCTGGGATGGGGCTTGCACCACTGAGGGTGGGTACCAGTTACTGTCAGGTTACTGGCATGATCCAGAGACCTCTGCCTGGTCTAGCGTGCTCTGGGGTCCCCTGCCTCCATGAGGAGACCCATAGCGAGAATTGGCAGTTTAGCAACTTGGTGTTGAATGACTCTAAATCCCAGCTGGACTGTAAATCCCAACTGGGCAGCCAGGAGCTCCTTTGGGGTTCACTTCTACCCCGATCCAAATGTCTGAGAAACAGACTAAGCCTAACGATATTCAGAGGATATCAGACAGGACAGCTCATCTACTCCCAGGGCAGAGAGCTGCTGTGACCCCTGCAAGCTCCTTACCACCAATGCTACCTGAACCACAGCGTCCCTCTTCCCTCTTTGTTACCCTCTGCCCTGAATGGACAATGAAACCAGCTCATACCAGGAATAACCAAGATGGCTTCTCTCTGCACTGAACACTGAACCCAGACCAGACCTTTCTGCAAACCCCTGCCTGAACTCCGATGCTAAAATGGCAGCTGTTCCCAGCAGCAGTCTGTTTTGTGATAACACTTATCGGGTCTGAAGTCAAACCCACACCAAATCCCATCTGCCCTCTGCTTGTAACAGTAAAAGACCCTGACAGATTTTACATCTTCTTGCCTATGTTCCTCCTATTCATCTCCAAACGGCTCCTACGCCCTGTCTATCTAATACAGAGCCAGCTCCAAATCAGATTTTTCACTCCAGCAGAACATCCATGAAGAACCACAGTGCCCATGGAGAGACACCAGCGAGCACTTAAGAGCAAAGGCAAACCTTTTTTCTGACAGCATTTCCTCAATTTTAACGCGGACAACTTCCCAACTTCCCTGTTCCATTCTCAGGCCACAAAGGCTCTTAGTGTTATGTTACAACAAATTTAAAAACAGAACAGTGAAGACTGTAATTATACAGAGCCTTCATCTTCTGTATTAAAATGACCTAACTGCCAACTTGGCTGACAACCATACTGAAGCATCTCCCACATCACAATTAAGGTCTCTACCAAATAATGGAGAATGGCAATTATTTCAAAAGCTGCAGGCATGCAGATACTCTAATCTCTTGCCCCATAGGAGAGGGAAAAAAAAAGGGGGGGGGGCGGTATTTCAAAGCTTAAAGCTCTGAGCAGAGCTTTCAGCTCACCGGAGTCAACACACGATTTGGATAAAGTGAGCCAGATTCAGTGACAGACTGCAGGCTCTCGCTACAGAAAGGTCACCCCAACAAAAAAAATTATGAGCAACGTCTAAAATTATCTGAATAGTTCCTCCACTCCTGGGCCCCACTCAGCTAACAAAAGTCTCCCTGCATAAGCTGCGGGAGCATATGTAATAAAAGAGCTCCCATAACTCTGGCAGCACATCCACCATGAACTGGAGCAGGAGTGCTCTGTCAGGTGGGTGGTGCCAAGTGGTGTATAGCAGCCCCTGTACATGCCAATTCTCCCTTCTTGGTTAGGTGACCCCTCCATGCCCAAGCTTTTCCCTTGCTGTGTGCCCAATAGCCTGGAGGAGAGGGCCGGTAGGAGAGCAGTGGGATTCACAGTGGACAAAGCACAGATGGTCCTGCAGCACGCTGGCACTGGCAGGTCCCCTTCCAGGCAGATCTTCATCCTGTGCATCCTCAGTTGTAGGCAGATAGCCTGTGGTTCCCCACCAGAGTGATCCAGAGCTGTGCCAGGTCTCTGGGAAAGAGCCTCATTTTGCACACACTTTTGCTGTATTTCCTTAGTACAGTGATGGATAACTACTCTTCTCTGGTGTCAAGCATTGGTGCCTGCAGTGAGAACCACTCTCTGAAGATAAAACAGAGTTCTTAGGAACCCGAGATGAAAACTGAGGCTGGAGTGATGACAGAACCACCTGTGAAAGCCTAACACTTTTCAGATCTGGCTTCTCTTCCCTCCTCTTCCCTGTGCTGTTGCACAAAAGCAGAGCACTGTCTACTTCCAGACAGAGGTGCTTCACAATCCACCGTTAATGCAAAGTCACCTTCCCTGGTGTCGGAAGCAGGATGTGCTGTGACAGCCCAGGAGCTATGCTCCAACACCTACAGCACCCTCAGTCAACGCAGACAGCCAGGGTGTACCACGAGCACTGCCTGTGCCAGCAAAACCCAAGGGTACCTCTTTCTGCCAGGAGCATTTCCCGAGCACTCCTTATCAGGCAGAGTGAGTTTCAGCAGGTGAGGTTGTGCCTGGAGAGATGTGCAGCTCCAGGCTGGGTTTTGGAGGACACTGAGCCAGCACCTGCCACTGCTGCTGAAGAAGGGATATCTGATCCCTGCTCCATGATGAGCAGCCATGACACAATGAATGGGATGAGGAAACTCATGTAAGCTAAAAATACCCAGTTTTGCCTGTTTAATTTTAACCTAGGTCACTTCCCCAATCCTGTTTCCCTTGAAGCCGCAAAAATGCCTGTGTCAGCAAGAAGGAGGGGGTGGCAGAGGAACAATCTCTGGTTTTGGTGGGGTCTCTGAGCATCCCTGAAGCACTGGAGCTACATATAGCCACAACTACTCCTGAAGAGAGTTCCTCAGTAGTGCCTGGCAGAATTCAAAACTCCTCTACCCTCCCAGCACACCAACAGCCTCCAGATGCTCCTCAGTCTCCCCATGATGAATTCACTTCAAGTCACAAAATGAACACGAAATTCTCACTGCCCAGTTTCAGCCAGGGCTCAGCCTCTGTGTCTGAAAGGCTCAGTTCTACAGCCCACGAGCATCAAGTGACCGCAGGTGGGAAATACCATAAAGCGGGCGGGTGCAGCTTCAACCCAGCTCCTACCAGCTCACAGGAACCACTCTGCATCAGGGAAGTTCAAGCTTCAGCTGATTTCCTACGCAGTTAATAGCCAGGAAGCCCTGCAGATCTGTACATACTAATGGCTGTAAAGAAACCAACAATTTAATTTCTTCCCTCCGTTCCCAACCCAGAAAAAGGCATACTGTTCCCCAGCTATGCAAATTTGTGTTCTTTTTCACAGTGGGTAAATAATAAGTTACAGTTTGAGACAGATGATTAATTTACTAAAGATTTTGGGTAAGCTATGTATGACTGGAAAACCAAACCCTAAGACCAAAGCTCTGTGCCACACTTTCACTGGGATCAGTTAAATCAGAGCAGGACAAAACTGGATGGAAATCTGTTAAACAGAATGAGTATTCACCAGACACAGAAGACAATCATCAAAACGTTTTACACTTAAAACGACTGTGGATTTTTTTATGTCTGTGTGGTTAGCAAAGGGAAGCAACGATGAGAAACAGGATCTTCCAACTGGTAGAGCTGATCTTCGCACACCACATTTCTATCAGAAATGGGAAATCCCATCTGCGACACCAGCTTCTAGGCAACATCTCAAGTAAAAATGAATTGGTCAAAAGCTTACGGAAGCTTTCTCTTGACATGTCAAAAAGCTCACGAGCCAACCTCATTTCAACAAAATTATTTCCACACACTCACCAGGTATTCCCACACTGCAGCAGTTCAAATACTTGAAAACTTCAGTAGCAAATTCCTCACTTAAATTATTTCAATAGATTCTGGTAGCTTTAGGCTTTTATTTTAAAATGTGGTAGGTTTAAGAGAATAGATTCAAACAAAGAAATTACTAGAACTAAATAAAGAAAAACAATCAGATGCATTGAAGTCCATCATCTGTTACCACCTTGATCTAAATATCACCTTTCAAAGGTGGCTGTACAAGGAGGTGAGATTTCCATGGGGTTTGCCCACAAAATCAAACTGAATTTGAAATTACCCTATTTACAGGTGGATGTTGCCAAGCCCCAAGGACCCTGTCAAGGGAGGACTCTTAGAGGCGGGTTAAGCCCTGCCTCAAGTGCTGATCTCTGTCTGCAGTCCTGCCAAGGTCCCTTTCACACTGGGAACTCTACGGACAGCTGATGGACCCCCATGCAGAGCAGATTTTGGCACATATAACAATAATGTTATGGCAGTGAATTAATTCCAACTTGTAAAAATAACCTAGCTCTATATGACAAGGTGAAATGTGGAGTGTCTCCCACCTGATAGCCCAGGAAAGCTCTGCAGGGACCTCCCAAGCTACGGCTGCCCTGCAGTAGAGGGGAGTGACACAGCCCATGACACAGGCCAAGTCTCTGGCAAAGGGTTTGGAAATGAACCCTGCCCTGCCCCACTTCCAGGCTGGCGCTGAAGCCACCAGGCACACCTGGCTCCGAGACAACCACTATTGACAAATCCCTGCATCACATCTGCTGTACTCCTGCGTTAGAGCAACTAATGTAAACCCAACTCTGCCCCTGTGTCCAGACTCACTCCTTCCAGTCACCAAATTCTTCAAGCCTTGACCTTGCCCTAACTGTTCTGTGTTCGTCTCCCAGACACACCTTGGAAAAGCCATCACCAAAACAGCAAAATACAGGAGTTCTCTTCTTGCCCCCAGGCTGAGCTCTGGGACAACCCCAGAGCTGTGGCCATAGGAAAAAGAAATATCACTTGAATAGACGTTCGGTAACATCCATTCCTTAGAAGACTCCTGAAACCAGGAGAACCCTACCTGCACCTCACTACCCTGCACTTGTCTGGAGAGGGGGGCCCCAGAACAAGCACAGAATAAAATTCAGAAGTAAATATCTTTCTCACCTTCAGCAACACACTCAAGGCACAAAACTTATCTAGAAATGCCATCTAAAGAACAAAACACGCCATGGATGACTAAGAGGCAGAAACAGCACCATTGAAACAGAGCACGCTGCGAATTGATCCAGGAACAATCAGTATGTCAGGCATGCGTGCCAACACATAAGTGAGGTGGCTTTGCCATACAGCAAAATGGAAATCCCAGGGGCCTGCAGGCTGGTGCAGAGCAAGCAACCCCAGCTCTGCTCACAGAGTCAGGGTTTTGGGGTGCATTTAAACCTGCAAACTGACCCCTCCAAGTTGCATCAACACAGGGACACATGCACATTCTTCTCTCTCCATTAGGATGAGTGCCTTGATACGGACTAGTGATCAACAAGCTGTTCTGACACTCACTCTGAACCTCTGTTCATGTCATATTTTCTAATGAATGCGGCTGCAATACTACAGTGGTCACCTGGGAGCTCTCTCTTCCCAGTGTGGTGCCTGTTCTCCGGGGAAACTTGTTGCATTAAATGATCAGGGCTCAAGAAGAATCAAAATCTGGGAGCAGCTCACCTGTCCTGCAAGGCAGAGCAGCCTGTGAGATTATTCTATTAAAAAACCCCACCAAAACAAAACATCAATTCGAGCAACAAGTCAACTGAGAGAGGAGGGAAAGCAGAGAAAGTGGCCTCTGACAACATTCTGCGTGCAAAAGGCTGAGAGCTTCAGCTCTCAGGTAACACAAAAAAAAGGTAACACAGAAAAAAAGGTAACACAGAAAAAGGCACCTGCCTGGAGGGTCCTTTACTGGAGCAGCATGAGCCCTGCCTTGCGAGGCGCCAGGGCAGGCTCCACCCCAGAGATAACACCACTGTGCTTTGCCTCTGTATGAAGGTGTCTCAGTCAGCAGTCAGTGCACTGAGCCCACAGGCCACTCGGTTGCAGATAAGGACGTTCATACTGAAGGGACTTCCTTCCAAGCTAGGCTGTGTCCTCACAAGCATCTTTACAACCCTGGTGCAATACTTGCAGTAAAAAAAACCACTGGCTCCCCAGGGACTGAACTGTCCCAGCCAGAGATGCGGGTGCAAACCAAACCCCCCAGTCTGCCCCCTGAGGCCAGGACACCCACCAGGCTGGCACCAGGGGCCATGGCTGACACATGGGCTTGTATCCCTTCTGCTCAAGGAAGCAAAGAGGGAGCAAGTTGGAATTTGCTCTTCACCCCCAAAGCAAAAGGCTGAGGCTATGACTCCACACACAGGTTTCCTGTTCCTCGGCTCCCCCTACACATTCTGTACGAGCGCTGGGACCACGCTGATGAAGCCCGCTTTACCCAAAGCAAACACCCTGCAAATCCACCTTCCTCCCTTCCCAACTTCCTCCTTGTCCAGGCCCTGTCCTCCAGTCCACCTCAGCACTGCAATCTGCGATACCCCTCCTAGATCCGTCCTGCTCCCCCGGGGCTCTGCACTGCTCTGGCACTAACGACCCCATCCAGCCCCACTCTCCTCTCCAACACCGTCTGTCCCACTCTGCTCCCTTATTGCCCACGCCTTCCCTCTGCCCAAGCTCTGCCCATCCCCGCCGCCCGCAGCTCATTTCCCACACCCTGACCACCCTCCTCCCAGTCCCTGAACCCTGCAGGCCCCCACCCCGTGCCTGCTCTGCCCTCCTCGTTCCCCGGGCCGCCACCTGGTAGCCCAGTACCCGCTGGCTCAGCCCGGCTCCCCGCCACTCTCCAGCCCCACATCCTGCCTTGTCACCATTCCCCGGACCCACCTTCCGCCTATCTCAGCCCCATCCTCCCCCGGCACCACCCGCCAGGCTCTACCCTGTGCCCGGGCGCCCGGCACGGCCCGGGCTCCGCCAGCCACCGCCCCCTCGCCCCTCCCTCGGTCCGCGGACCCGTCCCCGCCCCGCTCCGGCTCCCCTGTTCCTACCCGGCGGCCGCGCCCTCGAACTTGAGCGTGAGGGTCTCCTCGATGATGCGATTGTTGACCTCGAGCAGGATCATGTCGGTGCCGGGAGCGGCTCTGAGGGAGCCGAGCCCGCTGCGCGCACCGGGGACCCGCCCGAGCCTGCGCCGCCGCTTCCGCTCTCGCGCCGCGCGTCACTTCCGGCTCGGCGCCGCCGCACGCGCAGCCCCCGCCCCGCCTGCCCTCG
>VYZQ01072623.1:0-10179 GCA_013400655.1 Mystacornis crossleyi
AAAAAAAAAGGAATTTTCCATGCTGTCAGTCCCTTAATATGAGCACAAATATGTTATATAACACAGGAAGCCAAGAGGCACTACAAACTCGAACTAATTACGTGAAACTTTACATGCAAAGATGGAACTGCATTCTGTATGAGATGCAGAAGAGAGAAAAGGCAAGGTGAAGATTCAGTGAGGCTCAGAACCCGTTTTTGCTTCTTCTTTGGATATGTTTAAACTTATATACAGTATTAATACACCCATTATATACAATATTAATGCACCCATGTTCTTACTATCAAAGCACTGGAAACAGCCTCTGTATTCTAGGAGTCCGCACCACGTCAGTGTGGAGCGGAGAATCTTAAATAAAAGTAATGAAATACAGACAGAAGCGTTATTGTTGCCCAGGCTGACTCAGAAAGGTTAACTTGATGGTATTTTCTTAGAAAAGCAACTTGAGCTAATCTTCTTGTATTTTTTTTTAAATTCTCGCCACGTGTTCCGGTGTGCTTTAGAGTTCACCTTTTATTTGAAAATGACCCTCAATTCACTAAATGTCATTTTTGGCAGAAGTCACAGGTACCTCAGATTAACATAAATATTGAAGAATGTTGGTGCTTAATTATGGCTTAAAAATACCTGCCTAAAAAATGAAAAAAGTCAAATGTGTTTGTTTGTTTTCAAACAGATACTATTTCTCTGGAACATAAGCTGATATATAAATGATCCAAATTGTAATTATGAAAATATTCAGTAGCTTTTTTCCATAAGCTAATTTTCCTTGAACAGCTATAATCATATTTGCAAAGTGAAGAAAAAAATTAATTCTATTAACTTGGTTGATTTTTTCATCTAAGAACACCCCAACAAACCCACCACTGGGAACCTAAAAGAATCAAAATAACAGTCAAATGTAATAAATTTTTAATTATTGAATGATTTTGTCAGTGTGAAGACTTCTCAGATCATGTTACTTCTTACAGGCACATGAGAGTCAATGTATCTGATACGTAAAACCCTGCACCAGCATGTAATGGGCTGATTTCTGTTATTTGTACCATGTGAAATTTGGCAACTCCCACAGCTTTCCTACCTGTAGGAAGGGGGATAACACCTTTTTCTGACAGAAACCCCTCTCAAATCCCTCTAAGGCACTACAGAATCTCTTAAGTCAAAGTATTGTTACAGTGCTTTTGCTGGCAACAGAGGTTTATTGAATGCTGTACTTTAATTTGGTTATGCAATATTAACAGGAATGGAAGTTGTCACCACGTACCAATGGGAACAATCTTTGAATGCAAACCTTGTTCAGCTCCCCAGATGATCAGACTTGACAGAGGTTCTCTGAAACCCATGGAGCCTTGCCAGTTTAAACCAAGTCAGGATTAGCCTTGTGTTTAATAAGTATCACATGTCTAATATTTTAATAAAAGTATATATATGTATGTATATATGAGAATATTCCTTAGTAGTAGTAAGTTTTATTTTGTGGTGGTAATCTTGCATCTCTGTCAGCCCATCACAGCACATACCGGGCACGTCTGTATCTCCTCCCTGCCCAACTTCAGCTCCCACTGTGAAGAGCAGCAGAAGGCTGATTTGAAAGAAGTTAAATAAAACCAGGTAGATTAAACTAAGTACCTCATACATGAAGAGCAGTAAGATTTCTCAGGCTTGTAAAAAACATTATCAACTAGATACTTGAACATGTACAAGGCACGTGACGGGTGCTACGCACCAGCAACTCAGGCACTTATTGGACTATGCCTGCCCTGGTAAACTGATCAAAAGGCAAAGACTGCCAGGACTCCCACGGCCTGGGATACTGTAATGACCAGTGTCCATGATTTACCTCAGAACTTAGAGAAGCAAACACAAATACACATTAACAGAGCACTCTCGTGTTTTCAGTACAACCAGAGTTTCACTTCCAAAAACCAACAGCAGTGACCAGCCATGTGGCTCCCAACCACTCAAGGCCAGAAACAGTCAAGAACATCCTTAAAAACTGCAGTGAATTTTAGGAGATTTTATTAACCAAATGAAAGATCTATGGCCAAAGTTTCATTAAATGTTACATTTTCCAGACTAATGCCAAGGTTTTCACTATGTAACTAATGACCTTTTGTCTGGAGGGTTCTTAGTCTGAAAAAGCACTTTATTTGACGACTTCAAAATCTGCAGTAACACATGTATAAAGCTGCATATCTTCCCGAAGTCCTAGAGTTGAAACACCCTAATTCATGTCACTGGCTGCACACTCAGCACCAAACTCGAATGGCAGCTGCAGTAGAAGACTGGGGAAGCTGCACAGGGCAGAAGTTACATTTACCCCAAATGCATTAACCACAAAAAGCGCTTTTGTGCCCATTAACCAGCGCCTGTGTGGGTTCAAGCTGACTGTCCCTCTGGCAGGAGCTGCTCACAGCCTCCTGCAGGAACAGGGATGGGTACAAACCTCTGCAGAGCCTGGAGGTTTGGCAGGCACTGCCTTCTGCAGTGGGCTAAGGAAACACAAATGCCTTGGCCACTACCTGAATAAAAGACTCTCACTAATATGAACAGGAGTCTTTTCAACAACAGTTAGGACCTCTCCTTGGTGGGACAGTGTTTCCCAGAAACCCCTCCTCTGAGAAAGTTTCCTGTTAAAGAATAATCTCAGCTATTTCTAACTAATATCTGAACAAACCAATAATGATTTGTTTAGATTGTCCAAGTAATCAACTTCTCCCATTAAAATATTCTTAAGGTAATTAAAAAAAAAATCCACACTTTCTAAATGCAAAGTCAAGAAGCCTATGCACGCATTTTTTGGCAATTACAGCACACCCCTGACCTCATCTGCAGATCTGATATTTCTCATCAAGGGCCAAAAGACACAATGGCATACAGACTCACAGAAAAAGTCAGCAAGTGCACCAGAGTTCACATATTCCATTCTGGTATTTGAAATTCACAATGAACAGGCAGAACTCACCAGCAAGTGGCTAACTGGGCTGTCTAGGACAAGGAGTTATTGATATGGAACAAGGTTAAAGCTCATATTAAAAAAAAAAAAAGAAAAGAAAAGAAAAAAAAAGGAAAAAAAGGAAAAAAAAAAGAAAAGAGAAAAAGAAATTAAAATAAGAGTTCCAGAATTAATTAATTAGAATCAGTATTTTTATAAGACCTTGATTTTGTGTTTTGAGGACTTCAGAAAACTGTTACCCTCCTGGCACATTGCCCATATATATAATACTTTTCCTTGTCTACAATGAAAAGGGGGGGAAAAAAGCTTAATTTTCTATTCTAAGAAGGGAGTAAGTGTGGGATTGTATATTAAAAGAAAGTGCTGAGAGAGATTCTATTAACAAAGCCCTGACTATACACACTTCCCTAACAAATCCCTTTGGCAGATTCCACCTTGACAAACAAACAACATGGAAAACTGATGCCTGGTTGTGAAGATGATTATTTGTCACTCTCATAAAACAGAGCTAACCGTCATTTCTTCTGTGCAAATTCTACTCAGAATAACTAGATTATGTATAATCACCATGCAGGTTCCAAATGGAAAAGCTGCTACTTGAGTTACTTTGCAATATTCCTTATAAGAAACAGTGGAATGGAGTGATGTGCAGCCATCAGCCAGTCCTCACTGGAACAGCCTCAGAGCAGGATTTCACTACAGGGTGCGAGCACTCCCCACAGACAGCAGGGCACAGGGCGCCTTTCGCTTTGTGTACTCTGCACAAAGAAGTGCACGTAGAGTACTAGAGATGAAAAGATTTTATATTCTGCATAAGACTGAATGTACAGCTTTCATCCTTCATTTAAATACTATTTAATTCTAGTAAGTCAGGGAGGAATTTGGCCCTTGGTATGTTTTATGAAAATTCACACAACTAACCTTACACTGATTCTTAATTGTGCATATTTAGGTTTTAACCATTTTATTTCATATAAAAGGTACTCTAAGAACCTCAGTGAGAATTATCAATGAATTAAAGCTCCCCTCACCCAGTGGCAGTGAGTTGAGCATATGCAGATTCAGTCTGGGGTCACTTACAGGGGCTGTTTCTCCGTAAGAGTCATGTAGTAACTCTCAAGTAACTTAAAACTCTTTTATTAAGTTTTCTTGGAACTGGTTAGACCTTAAGCCATTACACTACAGAAAACTCATGCTTCATCAGTTTTGTGGATAAGGAATTTCATTCTGAAGCTATTAATCAGGCACTTTGCACAAAGTCATTCAGAAAAAGTGAAGGTGAACTTGTCCTTTTCCTGTAAAATATACGTAAGCACATCTCCCGTCTCCCAGCCCAGCTGCTCGTCAGAGGATAACCACTGACAGCTCCTACCAGATATGGTCAGACTTTAGCCTAACCAGTGCAGGCTGCTCCTTTCACGTGAAATCCCAAATTCAAGCATCTACGTGTACAACAACATGGCAGCTGTTAATAGAAAAGCAGTGCTAACATAATACAAGGTAAAGTCTGCCTGAATGCAGCTCAATGCAAGTGTAATTGTAAAACAGTCTGGTATAACTGGGAAACAACTTTTAGAATCGTCATAGCCCCCAGTTTCCTTCTGAATTGAACAGTGTTTTCTTAGGAAACAGACCTTCACAAATGGTGCTATTGCTTCTGCATGACTTACCTTGTGTGTCAGAAGGGTTTGAGAGCTGAAGTAATTTAGAGAGGTAAGCAGTTTATCATTGTACATTTAAACAGTTAAAGAATGTATATCAAGCAAAACAATATTTGGAAATCTACAGCTACCCACAAAGCCAGTTTGCACCATTAAAATAGTCTATCAATTCACTGCACACGAGAAACAAATTATGAAGTCCTCCCTACACAAACAATAAGGGTTTGCAGGAGGGAAATCTCTGCTTTTCATGCTGCTCCCTCTATTCAAAGTCCAGCTATTTCTAATGGAAATTTTGTTTGCTATGGAGATTATGATTCAGCCTTCTTTTTCAATTACAAGCACATCACCAGACTTACCGCGAGTGCATAGATTTAGAGGAGGGGTGTGCAGATCCCTCTTTAGGGTTTTTACCCAAGTATGCACATACTTTTAAAAGTATCCCATGAGCTAAGAGGAAGAGCAACTTCCAAGCCAAGGCCCTGAAGCCCGAGCTTGCAGATGACTCGGTGAGGCCCACAAACCGCAGCCCGGCTCTGGGCTCCGGGCAGACACGCCACGCAATAATGAAATGCTGACAACACACACGATGCGCTGTCTGGAATGGGACGCTCTGCCAGGGTGGACTCTAGTGAGAGTGAAAGGAGCAGGCTGTTACCTGCAGTACGAGCTGCTGCCAGGCGGTTGCCAGCGGCTGACCATTGCCAATGTTGCAAATGCTCATTCGGTCTGCGGGCTGATTGGCACGCTCGAGTTGCAAGGAGACATTGCGCCGCTCTTCCTCAAGTGCGCGGGTGAGCCGCTCGAAACGAGCTTCTTGCTCTTTAACAGATGCTAAAATGCTGGCAGCAGACCTGATATCATAGTCATCCATGACTGCTTTCAAATGCTTCCTGCCTGTTAACTGACCAGGGCAAATGGAAAGGGTTAGGTAAAGGGTGGGGAGGGCACAGGTCAGAGGTTAAAGATAAAAATGCACATCGTTAGTCACCCTGCTAAAATACTGATCACTCTAAGAAGCAAACTGCAGTGCTCTTTGAAAAGCACCCATCTTTCTATCCATTGATCTGATTTTAAATTAAAAGTAATTAATCTAAGACTTCCACGTTCAAAAAAGAAAAAAAAATTATCACCTTTGAGAGAATTTGTATTTAATTCCTTTGATCTTTTTGCTAAAACTGCTCTGACAAGGGTTTTCATCCCTCTTGCAGAGCTAATTTCACTGTGCAAATAATAATGTACTTAAAGGAAATATATAAAAAAAGATATGGCTTTAGAGGGAACGAGGAACATTCTCTCTACAGACACCTGGAATTTTTGTCTTTAACAGTGTAAGTGAGAAGTTTAACATTTTTAAGGACAGAAACTTCATGGTTTAAGAAAACAGTTGTGTCCATTTTTTCCACACACCCCCAAACTTAACAGACAGTAGCTGAAAATAGTTTTCATTTTTAAATTATAGCGGCACACTGTAACATGGAAAACATTTTAAATGCAGAGTTTGCAATTGCAGTTGAAATGCTTGATGATTTCAGCCAATGAAACAGTCCATGCAGCTGTTCGCTAATAATGCAAATGAAAAAGTCAAATATCTTCCATGGAAAACACACAGGACTGCTTGTCTTTCAATGCAGAAAAAGGAACTCAGAAACCTGCTAGATGGGTTAGAACTGCTGCCTTATGTCTTCTCTAGCAGGATTATCAAACAACCCATTTAAAACCTTATCTCCACCTGTTTGGTGCATGCAGTAAAACTCCCCACTGACTCCACAGATCTGTGACCTGAACCCCATTTAAAATGTTTTACTACGAGTATGAAATCAGCAGTATAATATAAGCATAAATGATGGCCTCAACAGAATCCTTCACTGAACAAGTAACCCCTTTACTGCTAAACTACTTAAAGCATGTCTGAGACGAGCAGAGGCAGAATTGTCTCCAGCTCCTGTAATTCAAGGACTGTTCATGTTCTGTGCTGAGAGTTAAGTCCTGAAAAACTGTCCCTTGATTTGCTGCCAAAGATTCTTTGTTTTCCATCTATCAACAAGGATTTCCATGAGCACAGATAGTTCCCTGCTTCCTGATGCTTTACAATTCATCGTTCATTGCCTTTAGATGATGCACGCTCTTGACTGATGCATTTTCCATGACTGTTACATTTATCAGGACTCTCTCCTGTGCAGATTCTTTGGTAGTTCGTAATAACACGGTCATAATATTGTTATGTTCCCAAAGAGGAGTATTAGTAGTGATTAAGCTGCATGTTTTTACAGTTTGTTGGCAATTCCTAAGTAGGCTCAAAATCTCCTTTCTGTTGTCAAATATGGTTGAAATCACCCAACAGGCCAAAAAGACACTGGGGCAGAAGTGACAGACCCAAATCCAATGACAAACACCCTGATTTCATGTGGAATAACCTGGCAGTAGCTCTGTGCTCACTGTTAACCCTTAGAGAGCTGCTGTTGAAAGGGATCAGGGTAATATAAAGTCATGTTGGGAACACTGTAAGGATTACCATGTATTAATCTCATAATGTTTACTTATAACCATGACTTGAGGCTTTCATGTTTGCAGACCAGTAGGCAGAAATTACTTTTCTCATTTATGCATTGATTTAACTTCTATTGAAATTCTGAAAGAAAACCAAAAACCACCAAAGGGTTTTCCAGATGTCACAGGCTAGTCAAACACAGACCAAAGCTGCCAACTTCTGAGACCTTCCAATAGATTATTAAAAGTCTATAAAACCTTCAGAGAGTACACTGGTTTCTGCAAAGGAGAATTCACAACCCTCTAAAAGGATAATATGATTCATGGGAAGTCACAGGAAGACTCACCTGCTCCATCTCAGCATGATTTAGCCCTGGCACAGCTAGACATGAACACAGCCAGACTTTCTGGACCTCATCTGGCTCATGTGCAGCCAAGTTCCATGTTTCTGCTTTTGTGCTTCCCTGCTTTTGCACAGATGGAGACAGCTCTGTTTGTTGTCCCTACTCCCAGGAGTGCAGGCATGCTCACAGACTCCTCGGAGTGTGGAAGAAGTGGGACTTCACAGACTCGGGCACAAGTCAGATTTTGGAAGAAACATATCTGGGGGGTGGGGGTGGCATTTCTAACTATACATTCCTGCAGACAACCCCTGGGTACTGATCATCACTGCCCTCATGCTGGGGCAGATAAACAGCCTGGCTGCCACAGATCCAAATACACCTCATGAGGGGATGTTCCAGGCCCCAGAAAAGTCTGGATCAGTCAGGGATTAATGAATGGAGACTGGCTCCTTCGAGGTTCTGCAGAGCAGGAATTCAGGTCTCCTCAGGCACCCCCACAGGGGCCCAGCTTTCAGGAACTTCATGCCTGCAGCTAGAACTTTTCTTTCTCACATGCAACCATGATATGACACAGAAGTCATCTTCTGGGGGTCCCACAGGCTGGATATTTCTGTGGACTGATTTCAGAAAGTGAATCCAGTGGGGATGTAGAAAGACGACAAGATGTTATCTACAGTAAGTAAATTTAAAACAAACAGGTTTCTTGTAGAACATATAATGCAAGTTTCTGTTCTAAGGAAAAGCCTTACTAACAGTGCCTGAAAAACCATGAAGCCGCTCTTCAGAAGCAGTTACAGCTTTAATAATAGAAATCAAGTTGGTGACCGAGCTAGTAGATAACTTTCAAGTCACATTTTGAGAATGTGACAAAGATCCCATTCAGAAAATCCTTAATGAGATAAAAGCCCTTGATGCCACACGTGACAAAACCCAGAAAATTTGGGTTCTATAAATGGTACAAATCTCTAGAGAGATCTCCCTGCAGAAAGTATAGTGTTAACTTCCTTATAACCATAAATATTGTGCTTCTTTTCTCTATGCGAAGAAAAACAGAGGCAGAAAATAAACTATAAATTTTTTGTAGATGTACAATTAGTGACCATAAAAATCCTAATTGCTATGCAGAAACAGCAGTAGGACCAATAACTGCCTTTTAAGAACTGTTGGACAAAGACTTCTGCATTTCAAATGTTTTATTAGCAGATAAATACTTGCTTGCTGTTGATTGCACCTCGAATTATTTACCCAGGGTTTCAACAATTTACATTATCAGCAGTCTAGACTGGAGGAGAAAAAAAAGTACTGACTCATGAGTCAGTTACTCAGGCTGCCACTTGCAATTTGCTACCATTCGTAAATAAATTAGAGTACATTGAAAAGGGTATCAATAAATGAAAATATTAGACCCAGAGCAGCCAGGTAAAAATTATTCCTTAGGCTGCACTTCTAAACACAGCAAAGAGTTGCCTACAGAGTATCAAAGGCTACGCTGACAGCAGCAAATCTCTCTCTCCTGCCTACGTGACTCTAAATACATTAGTGTTGCACTAGAATTAGAGCAAAGTAAGAGGATGTGTTTATTCTGACTGCTCATGTGAAAAACTAATGCATCAAAAGGCCGCTTCTGAGTCAATACAACTGAGTGCTCACCGAGGATGAAAATCACCCCAGTGCAAAGGGCCAAAACAGGGGTCCTGCTCACTGCTAACACCCCAGCTCACGCCTGCGTCTGAGGCTCTTGGAAACACTGCCAAGACTCCAAGGGTCACTTTGTGCTCCACAAAAAACATGAGTCAACTCTGCATGCTAATTTTGCTATTATAGGATGTAGCTGATAGTCAAGAGTTTTTAAAGAGCCCTTCAGATTAAGAGGGGTCAAGTTCTGTGAGATTTGGGCACCTAAATCCTAACAGTCGTGGAGAACGTCAAATCTCCTGCACTTCAAAGTACTGTGTGTTCCTGAGGAGGTCAGGTCTGTGAGTGAGCTGCGTTGGGAGGGCGCAGTGCCCACCCGCCAGCTACAGAACACGGCAGGGGCTTCTCTCAGTGTCAGCAGAAGAGGCTCTCAGGGATTTCTCATGTCCAACAGTCTGGATGCTCTGGATGCTCAGCTCAGCTGCCCCACTACTGCTCTATCCAAGACCAGTCCAAGTCTACTCAGTCCTGCTGGCAAGAGATGCTTCTGTGAGCATCAAAGAAGCTCGTTCATACAGCAGCTCAGCAGCTGTAGGAGCAAACACGGAGGCCTGTGAGTGTGCATGGAAACAGCAGCTTTGTGCTTCTCCAGGGAAGAAAACCAGCAGAATAAAAGCAAAAATGGGGCTTAAACAATCTATGGAACTGAAGCGTAACACATGCTAATGACATTTTCAGCATCAAGTGCCACGAGAGATGAGCAGCATAACATGACTGTTGCCCCCCATGCGACACCAGAAAGCATGCAGAGAAAACTGAGCAATACACACCTAGTGAGGTACCGAAGTCTGAGGGTTAGAGCTGCTGGGACATCACCCACTAAGACTAGAACAGGACAGACAAAGCAGGAGAGCAGCCTCAAGAAGAACCAGCTACAAGAGAGAGGAAAGAGAAGACAGAGTTAGTTAATAAGGTATTACCTCTTCTGTACATAGTCAGCTCCCATGTTCCTCACACTGTGTTGTAGAAATTATTTATTGTACTGTTTTCCTCCAAAATTGTAGTACAAGAATGTCATGGTTTGACACTGGCC
>VYZQ01072643.1:0-10794 GCA_013400655.1 Mystacornis crossleyi
CTAGCCATACCAGGACCCCCCCGGAGCAGGAGCTCGGCATCCAAGTGTTCTGTGGAAGTTTAAAGCCTCAGAGTTTGGGTTGGGCAGCTGGAATTCGACTGGATAACCTTCATTTAGATCCACACAATTAACGACTGTGTCTCCCTGCCAAGGGGCACAACACAGACTGTCCCCTATAAAATGATGTTTCCACACCTTCAGGACTTTACATTTCACCATCATTTTCCCATGAAAGCCTCAAGCCATGCCCTGGGGAAAACAGACTTCTTCTTGGGATCAACCAATGGTACAGTTTGAAGGACAGTAATGATCAGGTGATTTCAAAAAGAAAAAAAGAGGACAATAAATGGGAGGATTCAAAACACCAAAATGCCCCAGCCACTCTTATCCATCTCAGCCTGCAGTTAGGGAGTCTCTTCTGCCTGGGAGAAGCATCCCACGCTGTCCATGGACTAAAGGGGATCGGTGTGAGGGACCCCGAGACAGTGACCATGGATGAAGGGAACAGGGATTTTAGGGCGGTTTATCACGAATTGTGCCAGGGAAATAAGCAAGATAAGACCCAAACCTAGAGCAGGGCAGTGGAAATACCAGGGGTGGGAGATGAAGGGGTCTGAAGATCATCACACCTGAGTTACCTACTCATCTCTGGAGCAAAGCCGAGGAGTTCAGGGGCAGCTTTAACAATGAAAAGCTTAAATATCCACACAAACACACACAAAATTTAGTTAATCGTGTGCTTTCTGAGCTTTTCCTTCTAATTTGAGTTTTATTTTTTATTTTGTAGACAGACTGCAAAGATGATGAGCTGAGGCTGCTGCTCTGCCTAGAAAGGGTCCCTGGCAGGTCCTGAGTGGGATCATCTCCCTGATGGTGCCAGGTACTCCAGGAATTTGTGGAAAATGAGGGGCCATACAGGACTGGAATAAATTTCTCAAAATTACATCAGTCAGCAAATAAGGAAAAATCGTAATTGCTGTGGGATAAATGAAAGTCGGATGGATCAGATGTTATTTCACATTGCAGAGTAACTATTTCCTTTGGGTGTTTAAGCTGAGCTTTCTGAATCCATTACTAAACTTCCATCAGGTCTTACAGTGCACGGAAAAGGTTTCAGAGGTAATTAAATTCTTACAAAATGTTACAAAAATAGGCAGCTGCCTAAGAGGAAGGCAGTGGAAGCATCCTAAGTGATGGAGACATCGCTCTGTGAGCTGGGAGTGCAGCAGCACCCAGAGAATCAGGGGGAGAGTGTGCAAATCCCTGGCGAAGCTCAGCCAGGACCTGGAATTAGTCATGAGACTGAAGCTGGCCCATCAGCACCAGTATGTGTGGACAGCGTGTGGCCAAGGGACACATGGGATTGTGCTTCTCCTCAAGTGCTCCACAGGCCTCTGGAGCACCAAGCCAGAGAACTTCTGGCCTTACCCCACTTTCTGCAAGAGTCTGGAGAGATCTTTGTTACTGAGAGCAGGAGCAGGTGGATGCAGTCACCACAGAAAGGGTGGTCTGGCAGTGGGTGTGATTTATTCATGGTCTGGAGCTGCATTGGGCACGGGAGAGTCACCGTCCTCTGCCCTTTTCAATGTGTCTCGTTCAATTTCTGTTTGTAAACAATTGTTTTCTGGGACCTTTCCCCCCTAACTCCCAGTGAAAATTCAGCGAGGAGTTTCAAAAAAACTGGAAATGCATGTTTCCCAGAAATATGAATTTTTACTGATTGTTTCTGGGTATTTAAAATAACTCCGGCCTGGGTTGCAATTATTCTGTTAGAAAGAGACTCACCATTGCCCTGTGCCTGGGTGTGTCCAAGGCCAGGTTGGATGGGGCTTAGAGCAACCTGGGATTGTGGAAGGTGTCCCTTTAGGGAAGTTGGAATAAGATGAGCTTTAAGGTTCCTTCCAGCCCAAACCATTCTGTGATTTTATGATTCAAGGGAGGTGTGAAACAAGTTTTCTACTTGCCCTGTACAGTATTCCATCTTTAAATCCAAGAGGTAAAGCACAAAGACACTCGTGTCTTTCTGCCCTGCTTCATCCCTGCCGTCCCCAAGGACATCCCCGGCAGGAAAGCTTTTCTTGGTGGATTGATGCTGTCACTCAGGTGTGGCTGTGTCCACAAGGACAATCTCATGGGCACTGGAGGATTTGCAGGGAGCTTACAGGTCCCCACAGTGCCCTGGTCAAAGCCCTCCCCCAGGCTCTCAGCCGTGCAAATCCCTTCCGTGGGATGTAGCAGGAGATCGGGCATGGCACAGCTCCCAGCCCTCCCCTGGGGTGCTGGCATGTTCCCCAGCCCTCTCGGGGACACCAGTCCGCTCTGCAAACCAGTGAAACGCACAGGGGTGTGCACATTCCCTCCTTATCCCTCTCCATGTTTAACACCAGCCCTTCCTCTGCCGTGGGATCCCCGAAGCGCTCAGCCATGCTGATGAGAACAGCAGTCACAGCTCAGCAAGGCCTGGCTTGCTAAGGCAAACAAACTATTGCTGGAATTAATAGAGGAAAAAAATGGCCCCGGTGTCCTTCCTATTTTTATTTTCTTTCCCAGCCAAACCGCCTGCTCTTTGGGCTTTGGATTCCTTCAGCTGCACAGGAGGGCACGTGATTTATTGGAACTGGAAAACATGCAGACAAAAAGGGCTGTGAAATTATTTTGTATCTGACACAATCATTAGTGGTATTATTTCTTTTGGAGCTGGGAAGGACACTTATAAAACATCTAACAAGCTGCTAAGGAGATTGCCTAGAGCAGTGATTTTCAAAATGTGCTGCTGGAGCCCGTTCTTTGTGCTCAGCACATACATCAAGCTCCAGTTTCTTTTTATGGAAAGGACTTCAAATAATATTTCTGAGGGGTGTTTATGACAGTTTGCTTCAAATAGATGCCACCTGCTGATGGCATGAAACGGAGATGACTGAAAGAGGCCAGGGCACTCCAAGCAAGGGTGTTGTGGGGCAGAGGGGCACCCAGAGCTCCTCTTCTGCTTTGTGACCCCCTCTGTGCAAGTGCACCATGCAAACCCTCCAAATCCAAGCACTGAGCCAGGTATCAGTCTCTAAGAATGCTCTTGGGGGTGTGGATGGTCTCCTATGGGTGTCCCACTGTGCCTGCTGCGGCCAGAACTTGTCCAGTGGTCCAGCCTGCTTCGAAGTACTGGTCCAGCTACAAGGGATGCTGGTGGAAGGCACCTTCTCAGGGCACAGGCACCTGTTTCATCAAAGAATCGTCACAGGATGGGTTGAGAAGGACCTTAAAGCTCATCCAGCCCCCAGGGACATCTTCCACTATCCCAGGTGTCTGGAGAAGGAGCAGGATGGGATGGAGAGCAGAGCCCAGCCTGACCTCCTGGCAGCTCTGCTCACACCTGGAGTGGAGCTCCTGCAGAATCTCCTGCCACATCAGAGACTGGCTGTGCCTCCTCCTCCAAGGATCTGGCAATTCGTGCTGGCCAGATCTGCCCTAGGAAACTTACTTCTCTGGCTGAGGGGGCTGTGACTCAAGCAGGACATGCTTTCCCAGTGGTGAGTGTGGAGTTTATTTCCAGTAGCCCCAGCTCTCACCTGGCACTCGGCATCAGCAGATCCCCAAGCCTGTTGTGGGAAAAGGTCAAAACCATGGACACCATTTTAAAGGTGGAGGAGCTGAGACACAAAACCCAACAATCTCAGACAAAGTCACCCCACAGGCAGCTGGCAGGGCTGAGGACTCAGCCCCACAGCCCTCAAGCCCAGCCCAGCGCTCCAGCCTCTCCACTGCCATCATTAGCACTGGGATGGCCAGTGCTAATTGTGATGAGACGGCTGAGGATGGAAGGAGCTGTTGTCATGGATACAGCATCCACAGGTTGTGCTCCTGCTCTTCCACAGAAGCTCTGTGGTCTCCAAACACCAGTGCAGCCATCAGCACAGGAATGATGATTAATTTACAGCACAGCCTTACCTGGCACCTCTGGCACTGACTGAGCTGGCGGCTTCACCAATTTCTCCAGCACCAACAGCTGCCAGGACCTGGAGGAGTTCCCTCCCATCAATTCTGTCCTGGATTTACACAATTTGTGCCCCTCCCAGAACCACAGCAGCTCTCTCTCCCTGCCCCCACCTTGGGTGGTGTCTTTCTTTCAAAATAGGTGATCTCATCAGGGAAGAGAGACCCTCCAGCCACATGTACACAAATGCATTCCCTGAAGAGGCTGTAGCTGCAGAGAGACCCAGGTGAGAACCAGCCTGTAACGCTGAGAACGTGGCTGAAATTGTGTGGATTATGGGGGAAAAAGTGCAGCCAATGCCTGTTTTGGCCTCTTCCCATGCCGTTTTTCTTTCATAGGATCGTGGAACATCCTGAGCTGGAAGGGACCCACAAGGATCATCAAGTCCAGCTCCTGCACAAACATCCCAACCCCACCCTGGGCATCCCTGGGAGCGGTGTCCAAACGCTCCTGGAGCTCTGGCAGCCTCAGGGCTGTGGCTTGTGCTGTGCTGATGAGCCAGATGGAGCTCATCCTCTGGAATATGGTTGGAAGCTCATCCTCTGGAACATTGTAGCTCCCATTTCCATAGGTTCAAAATCCAATTACCCATGTAAACATCCTGAGAAGATGGAACCATAAGCATAGAATCATGGAATTATTAAGGTTGGAAAAGACACTTAAGATCATCGAGTCCAACCATTCCCCCGGCACCACCAGCTCCGCCACCAAACCCTGTCGCCAAGCCCCACACCCACAGGTTTCCTGAGCCCTTGCAGGGATGGTGATTCCACCAGTGCCCTGGGCAGCAGTTCGAATGCCTGACCACCCTTTGGGTGAGGAAATTTTTCCCAATAGCCAACCTAAACCTCCGCTGGTGGAACTCGAGGCTGTTACTGCTGCAGGCAGAGGGGGCTGCCTGGACATCTCAGGCCGCCAAGGACCTTTTCATCTCTGTATGAGGTGATGCCCATCGTCAGCCTGGTCATCCAGAGCCTTCCCAGGAGCAGTGAGAGCTGAGCAGTGGGAGCTCTGTGCAGGAGGGTGGCACATTCCAGGGCTGCTGCTGTCACAACCCAAACCAGAAAGACAAACCTTGAGGCAAAGCACGACCACTGCTCCTCCCTCCAGGTGTTCTGGGCTGATGGATCCTCCAGCAGGACTCCAGCACTGCTACAGGGCTTGTCTGGAGGACAGGGTGTACTTGGAGGGGTTTTCATTCTCTCCTTCAGCACAGACCCCAGGGAACATCCTGAGACATTTCACTGATTACTCTGATGGCCTCTGTTAGGAGGACAGTGAGCTCTGATAAGAGACAGTGTGTCAGAACCCCCAGAGTTCCTGCATGAGCCCCCAGCATTGTGCTTGCAGCAGCTCCGTGGCCATTAAAACAGGTTTGTTTGGCAGCCTCACAATCACCCAGGCTCATCACCCAGCAAACTGCACGAGACTGTGATCTTTGTGCAGCCAGGGCCACCCCAAAGTGGTTTTTTCCTTTTTCTAACACAGAGTTTGCCATTAAATGTGCCTGAGAAAGCACAGATAATGCCATATATTTAGTGTAAAATGATGATTTTTGGTAAGTAGTGTCTGTCATCAGAAAAACCATTTTAATAAATAAATAAACAAACCCAATTCCTTTTGATGTTCGGAATGCAGGGACAAAAGGACAACTGTAGATAACTGGTCAGAGACCACTGAACACAACAAACGATTGTGGCAATCTTACTGGCAATCAGACAAACTTAGAAATTGAGTTCCCCTAAAATAACCCAAAATCTTATTGCTCATCCCTGATCTAGGAACATGATTAATTATTAAGTATCATTAGTGCAGGAGCCGGAAACTGCTTTCACACATTCCCACAGTCTTTGCTGATGGAATGGAGGCGTCCAAATGAAGCTGCTTTGCACAGGGCAAGGTATACATGCCTAATTACAGAGTAATTAACGAGCCACAGCAGGGCCCATTTCAGCCCTCCAATTGGTCAGGACAGTGACTGGCTCCTTCCTGCTACTCCCCAGAGCTGTCGGGCCCTGAGGGTCCCTCCTTACCCGACCCCAGCCACTACAAAAAGGCAGGACGGGGACACGGAGCATGGTGGGTGTTTGGCTCTTCCTTGCTGGTGGTCTGCTCATCTCCAACAGGTAAAAAAGGTCCTGGAATGGGTGTTCTGGAATTTCCAGGGAGAATATTCAGGTGCTGGGGTGTGATAACTGCAGGGCAGACCCTTGAGCTCTTTTTCCCATGGTTCTGCTGTTGTTATTTCTTTTATTCAAGAATTCCTTGGTGGGAAGGAAGGAGGTGCCTCTCCTAAATATATTGGTAATATTTGGTCTCCAGGGTGAGGCAAGAATGTTCTACTTGTTCCTTTGATTGTCACAAACCACTTGAAACCAGGTAGGTTTGCAAGTGGCACAGCTCCCCTCCTATGAGGTGTTTTGGGGTGTCCCCTGAATAGGCAGTAAAGGAATTTCTCTCTTTTATGAGCTTGTGGGAAAGTGTCCCCTTGGAAGGGGGATCTTTCCCTAAAGCCTTGGTGTTCCTTGCATTCCAGCTGCCATGGCCTCTGCTGTGCCTGACAAGGAGGAGGTTGCCCAGAGCTCCCCTGAGGTGAAGGAGGAGGAGTTTGGTGCTCCCTGTGAGGTGTGAGGGGTGGCAGCTTCTGGGTGCAGGGGTGAAGAGGTGACCCTCAAAAAGGGGGAGTTCCCTCTACTCAGGCTGTGTCCTGCAGCTTCTGGGTGACAGCACGGATAAAAATGTGGGCCTGGAGTTGGAATTATCTCAAAGAGAGTGGAGATGAAAGCCCTGCAGAGCCAGAGGTGCCTTCCTGGGGAGAGAGGCAAAAGGCTCTGGGCATCCCCTTGATTTTTTTTTTTTTTTTTTTAAATTAAGTGACTCATTCCTGATCTTGTCCTTCCTGCCTCCTCCCAGGAGATAGTGTCTGACCCTGCTTATGGCACACAGGATCACCCAGCAGCTGCACCTCACCTGCTGTGGAGTCGTGGCTGCCATCCAGGGCCTTCCCTACAGCCTGCAGGACAAGGTGAAATAGGCTCTCAGCACCATCCAGGAGCTGTGTCGCTTTCTCAGTGGCAAAATCCTTCCAGGATTTGTCCAGCAGTGTCTTGACCCAGAGCCAGAGGAAGCTGGCTGTGATCCAGGAGTACATGGAGGAGCTGCTGGATTACCTGAAGCACAACACTACTCTCTCCTGGCTCGTGGGACCCTTCTCCCCCAGGGAGGAGGAGGAACCCTCCCAGGATGATCGATCCTCCCAGGAGAAGGAAGAAGAGGCAGCAGGAGCTGGGCATCTGGAAACCTCCAGCACCCCCATGTAAAGGATAAAACAATAATTGCTGTTGGTGTTAAACCCTCAGTAAGTGTAAAGTGTAAAGAATTGTCTTCCTAGAAGCTGCTGGTACCGGGTCATAACTGCTTAAAATAAAACTGCTGCATCCAAAAACCCTGGCTCTGGTGTCTCTTGGACAAGGACTGTGAGTGTTGCTCAGTGGGTGTGAACTGTACTCTTCCCATCCGTTCAGCGATGGAATTCCACTGTGCCCTCAGGGATTCAGGAGGAGCAGCCAGCTCTACAGGCAGGATCACAGCTGGTAAGTCCTGATGTTGTCCTGGGAAGCTGTAATTCCCTCTTTCTCCCAAGCCTGGAGGCAAATATGTGCCTTCCTAGCCCTGTCCCATGCTTGGGGAAGCTGCCAGAGCCCTGGCTTCCTTTGGCATTGCTCCTCTAAGGCTGAATTCTCCTCCTGCAGAGGAATTCCTGCAGAATCTGCTGCTGCCTGGTGCACGTTTTGGTTTGGTGGGATGGGAGGTGTTAGAAAATCTGCCTGGGAGAGCTGTGGCCTTGCTGATGGAGAGGCAGCAGGACGTGGGTGACAGACACTTGCTGTCAGCACTGCCCTCTCCCGACACAGCGTGTCTGGGGAGCTCAGAGCTCTTCCAGTGCCACTTTTAGCGCCCTTTGGAAGAGGCTGAGAGCCCAATGCCCTCAGACTGGCCAGGAAATGGACCAGGTGCCTGTGGGACTTTGAGATTAAAAGCTCTGCTCCTGCCTTCTCATCCTTCTGTCTTCAGGACCAGAAGTGGAATCTGCTCTCATGTGAGTACTGCTTCTTCCAGAGTTATTTTTTTATTTAAAGATAATTAAAATTGTTCCATGAGGGTCAGAAACAGGGATTGGGGAGGGGGCATTTTTTTGTGGATGGTGAATGTGAACTTGAAGAGGTGGAACTTCCTCCTCTCTTACATGAAATGACCACTTCTCTGACAGCACTCCTCCTCCAGCCCTGTGTATAAAGGCTTTGTGCTGACACAGGACTGTGTGGGCTCTGGGTTTGGGCAGCAATTATTCCTTGATCCAACACAACTCCCTTATGCAGGACAGGTTTGGATCCTGATTCCCTGAGCTCAGCATGCCCAGTACCAGACAAGTGTCTTCCTCCTGTAGCAACCAGTTCGTGCTGAAGACAAAATAATCAGGCAATTGAGGTTGCCAGGCCAAGGTGCTGCTGAGATGTGAGAGATAATTTGCAGGGGTTATCCGTCCACTATGTGCTCTCAGCTGCAGAGGGAGTTCTCTCTGGAGAAAAGCTCAGCAGTTCTGCCTTCTGTAACTCCTGCTGCACTGGGGGACTGGGAATTGGGGATATTGGAGCCAGTCCTGCTGCTTGGTGGGAAATAAATTGTGTATTGTCTTCTTAATAGCAGAGTTGTACCTTACCACCCAGGAATGCCTGAAATTTAAACTTGTCTTATTGTACAAGTGAATTTTAAGGAATAGCTGGGCATTCCTTAAAATTGGTATTGATTTGTCAGTGCAGTACATCTGATCTACGTAAACATAGTGCTTATCACAGCAACTCCTGCTGCTTCTGCCCATGGATCAGTGCGATGTATTCTTGCATGGCCTTTAAATCTATTTACTGTATACATTCCTGGCTGCTTGGGCTTGAGCCCACAGCTTGTGGGGCCCTCTGCAGCTGGAATCTCCCTGTGCTGGAGCTGCTGCTGAACAGCCCAGCACCTGTAAGGCTTTTTAGGCCACGGGGACTGCAGCAGAAGAGCTGCCACAGGCTGAAATGACCTTCTTGGGGCAGCTTCTAAAGCTCTGTTTGAAAAAAGGCTTCCCAAGCAGAGCTGGAGCAGTGGAAGCCTCTCCATGTTTTACTGTTTAACATCCGAAGATAAAGGAAGCCACGGAGACTTCCTACACCAAGCAAGAAGGAAAACTCTGAGTTTTCATCCGTGCTGCAAAGACAGCAGGGGATAAAGGTGGGAAGAAGTTGGGAATGATGAATGGACTGGCTTCCTGCAATGTTTAAGGCTGAAGCTCCACTGAGCTCTGGGAAAGTATCCAGGTTGTTCTTTATTGTCTCCAAGCTTTTGCCTGATTATCCATGCTTATTTTGAGTAATTTTGGATAGAAATGAGAAATCTGTTGGTAATGTGACAGCCCCAAGCAAACACCTTGGCAGGGAAGATGTGCCTGGAAGCAGGTCCTCTGGCTCTCAGCAGCCCTTGGGCAGGATGCAGTGTGCCTTGATCCTGGTGATTATTGCCCCGGTGATTGTGTCACACCACCCCCCCCCGCCCCGCTGCTGCTGTTCCCCCATGTGCCAGCTCAGTTCTGGGCTGAATTAAACTTTAGGTGCACTCACAAGAGCCCTTGCTTCTTGTTCCACTTTCAGTGGATGCCACCGTGTCCCTCTGCCAGTTTGTTTAACATTTTAATTATTTCATTCTCATGTCCATGTCCTTCTGCTGATCTTCCTGCAGCCCCTGCTGTTCTCGGCTCAAATGCCTGAGCTGGAGGTCAGGGTATGAATGTGCTGGTGGAGGCCTCCTTGGGCATCACTCCAGCAGGCTGACACTTCCTATGAGTGAAATTAGGAGGCATTAACCACCCTGTTTCCCTGTTTTCCCACCTGGCAGGGGGAATGGTTTAAGGAGAGTTTCCCAAGCAGCTTTGTTAAGGCAATAGATTGGGAAAGTGAAGTTCTCCGTGAATGCTGAAAGGCCAAAGCTCTGCAGTTGCTTGCAAGGAGCCTCATTTCCCTCTTTCACTTCTGTGTTTCCTGTCACTCTTGGATAGTGTCATCCCTTCTACAAAGCTGTGTTATTGCTTGCTGCAATAACACTGAGTTTATAAAAGGTCTGAGGCCTCCCTGAAGGGCTGCTCGCGGAGCTGGGGCCCTGCAGAGCCAGGAGCTGTCTGGGTTCCAATTTCTGTGTCACCTTAAGATCTTGTGATTGGAAGACTTCAAGATGTTCAAAGCTCATTTGGAATTAATTTGGAATGGGATGGGTTGAAGTTCCTGTGGCTGGTCAGTGTGGGAGCAAAATCAGATTGTGGTCCCTGCTCTGGTGGCTGATGTGGGTGGGCAGAAACTTTGTTCTGGTGGTTAGCACTGGGCTCTGTGCTTTCCTCTGTCTCCTCCTCATCCCCTTCCTTTCCTACTGCATCCCTCTCTTGTTAGAGGAAGTGAAGAGTTCCAGGGCAGGGGAGAGAAACCTGGAGGGATTTCCCTGCTGAGCTGGATGGTGCCAGCCTGCCATGGCCAGGTGAGATCTGTATGAGTCTGGGAGCCCCAGAAAATGCAAGTTTAAGAGGACACAGGTGCTTGCAATGCTATCACTTGGCGGGTGCCATGCACTCCCTGTTGAAGGATTCCAGTGCTTTTCCAGCCAGAATCTTTGCTGCAGTCAGCATTCAGCTCTTCCCTTATTCAGATGCTTCTGCCAGGGGCCTGTTGTGGCAGGTCCTGGCTGGGCTTTGAGCTGGACTGTTGGGGTTTTAAAGAGGGGGG
>VYZQ01072674.1:0-13490 GCA_013400655.1 Mystacornis crossleyi
AACCAACCAACCAACCCCAAACCAAACTATTTCCCTGGATATTTTTACAGCCTGTGGAGCTCTTCTTTCCCAAGGCCAGTTACTCCTCTGCTGTAAAAGCTCTCACCACCCAAGGGAAATGCTGGGGTTACTGACACAGAGGGAATCAAAAGCCAAAAGCAAGCAGGGCAGCAGAGCAACAGAAACTTTCCACGAGTTTTTCCTGCACTGCAATCTGTTTTAATGGCAGATACGGAGCCTGCAGGTTAAGCAACTGAAAATACAGAGCTTTCAACAACTACACAACCACCCCTTCACAAAAACCCAGGGTACACTGCAAAGGCACTTACCCTTCTCAGATTCGTTCTGGTTAGATACTGCATCTTTCCAAGGTTGAATTTCCGTGGAAGGTGTGACAAGATCTGTATTTAAAATCTCATGGCTAATACTGGATGAGAGCCTCGAAGATCGCCTCCTGATCTGGTCTCTCTCAGCATTATCTGAACAGTTCTTAAATTTCTCCTGAGCTGGAACAGTTGTATTTAATAGTACCATGCAGTTACAGGAGTACAAAGAGATCACAGGCAAACTTTCAATCCTTCCCTCCCTGCGACAGCTTGGAAGTGTGTTCATAAGGACTAGGGCTAACAGCAAAAGCTAAAACGCCTGGGTGATTAGGCCTCTGTAAAAGCTACAACGGTAAGTAACAAATAAGCATAAAAATACAGCAAAAACTCTCAACGTTTTTCTTCTAGTAACAGATTTGAAGTACGGATACAGATTGGGATCTTACTGGTTTCTTATTGAGAAATAGAATTCCACTGAGTAAAAGGCACACAAAAGCATCTCGCAGAACAGTGGGGGTGTGTCTGTCACATTACAGCAGAGCTGGTCTAAACAAGCTGTTCCACAGACCTCGGTAGAGCCAGGGGACAGAGGAGACAATTCAGACACCACCAGCCGTGACTGGGCTGGAAAACCCCCACACACTGAACTTCCAGACCCTGCGGTACTACGGGAAGAGCTTTCTTTAGCTCTCCATCTCCTTGGTCACGACACTACTACAGAGAATATAATCTCCTTCCTCATCAACACACTCAAGTTCCTCAGCCTCCACACGGGGCACATGAAGATAAAGCAGCAGCTATGTGACTGCACTGGCACGAATATTTACAAAGTATTAAAGTGGCCTTGCTACGCAACGCAGTAGATCCTCCACCTAGTAACTGGAGAGTTTCTACAACTTCTAAGGCTTTTACAGCCTTCTATATATTGCAGGCAATATAATATATATATATACACAATATAATATAATATATATACACCTACATCTGTGAACTTTTGCATCAAGGCTCACAACTTATGCCGCCTTTATCCAAGACCAACTTCCAAGATTTAGAAGGGAATTCCAGCCTGATGATGCCACATATGAATGGCAAATTTAAGAAAAACCAGTGCTGTATTTTAGTCAATGCAAATATCCACAGCCATTTTACCTCTTCCCCACCCATTAAGCTTGAAGAACTTTTGTATTTATACACACACACACCCCCCCACAGTGTGAGAGGTCGAAACCAAAAACTCACCCAAGTTTTTTTCAATCCGGGGACGCTTCAATGGAACATCACCTCCTTTAGGTATTTTCCGACGTCTTAACTCTAAAGTGATGGGCTGCAGTGTCTGAGAACTTGGCTCTACAGATTCACATAGAGAAGAAAAATTGATTGAATACAAAGCTGTGAAACACTTAACACAAATTCCCAAGCCTAACAATCTAAAATACTGGACTTGCATAAATACAGCTTCATCTGGCTTTCCAAAACTTACATAGCAGCATTTAATCCTGCTACAGGTATGCTTTGTATTACATGATGGTTACTCGCCTACATCTCATCTCTGACCAAACCACCAGGGCTCCAAACTTCCGTATGCTCTTGGCTGTCCTGAACAAAGATGAGCTTAAAATTTTTTAAGAGTTTCTAGGGATTTAGGCTGTGAAAGAGCAAGATACTTCTCATTCCTTCAGGTAAGTTTGAGAGTGTTCTGTACATGCCTAAACATTGAAGCTCAGTTACGTACCCGTGGGAGGTGTTACTGGTGGTCTGCCACGCTTGCGCTTAGTTTCCTTTGCACTTTCCTGTGGACTCTTTACGTTGTCATTCTCAGGCTTCTTCTCAATTTGTGTATCTACTGAATATTCCATATCATTCTCTGATATATTCTCTTTATCTTCTTTCCCATTCTTAGATATATTCTTTTCTGAGATCTTGCCTTTTTCCGAGATGACTATAAATTTTCCCTCTTTATCGGGTTGTTTAACTCGTTTCTCAGTCTTTAATGTCTTTTCATCTTCGTCTTTCTTTGCATTACCTGTTGCTTTCCTATGTTCTTTAAATTTCTCCCAGTTTTCAGGAGATGACGGAATTTCATTACCTCTTTCCTTAGGCTTAGCATCACCCACAATATTCTAGAAAAAAGAGAATGACACGAAAATCAACCGATTGTAGTCTAAAAGCCACCCCTCCCCTTTGCATTTAGCAGACCTGCATCCTTGTCCAGTTTTTCAAGTGATGAAAGTACACGCTCTGTTGCAACCCACGGGTCAGAAGTGAGAGGCACCCGAACTGGTGAGGGACCCGTGCGGTGCCAACAGGGCAGGGTAAGAAATCCCCTCTTCACCACGCCGTGGCAGAAGAGTTCGCTGTTCCTTGGCTCCTAGATGCAGGCTGGGTCCCTACCAGCTCGTGCAGTGCTGCACAACTGCCCCACAACTAAAACCTGCTTGGGACCCTGCAGGGAGAGCAGGAGTCAGGAGAGCCGGCAGACACAGAGCGGCCAACAGCTCAAATCACCTGGACTGCAAACTCTGCTCCTTTCACAGAAGGGTTCATTCAGAACTGACCTGCACTTGGCTTGTACTAAGCACTGCTGCTGAAATTGCTAGGCAGAGTCATGTAAAGCAACTGCAATTCAGCAAAGTCATCAAGAACCACGTGGTGTCAGAATTCAAGCATTCAAATTTAAACCCCAAACGTTTTCTGTAATTTGTGTTCAGCATGAGAGGACGTGAAAATCCTTAACAGTGCCCAGCCAGCCACGCTACTGAGGCAACACTGCACTGCCAGCCCATCTCCCCACAGGTCTCCTTGGGGAACACCAGGCCAGGAGGAAGAGCCAGGTATCAGCAGCTCACTGCTCTTCCATGTCCCGCCCCTGCTGTGCTCAGGCTCTGCGTTACCCCACTGGGAGGGGCTGGGGAGGATGATAAATGCTGATGATGGCCTTTTCCCCTTCCAGTGATCCTGCTACAGGCTGTCCCAGGTGAACAGAAACCTTCTAGCTCTGCACACGGATTAATTTATATTTGGTCATGTGTCAACACTGCCGTTAGCTCAACTAATTTCTCTCCTCCTGTTGCCTAATTAAAGCATTAAGGAGCAACCGTGCTCCTTCCCAGACACAGTTCTTCAGGGCACAAGAAGCTTCGACTTTGATCGAGGATCAGAGGACAGGAAAGGCTAAATACCTCACCAGCTTTTTGGGGAAAGGAAGTGGAACAGGTGATTCGAGCTATATGAAATTCTGAGAATCCATTTAGGACTCACTATCTCCTTGTACTGCACTACATCTTGCCCATTCCCACCCCAATATTTCTATCTGTCGGTGGCTTACGTGAACTGGTACCTTTTAAGGTATTTTCAGACCACAGCCT
Source organism: Mystacornis crossleyi (assembly GCA_013400655.1). Classification (NCBI taxonomy): domain Eukaryota; kingdom Metazoa; phylum Chordata; class Aves; order Passeriformes; family Timaliidae; genus Mystacornis; species Mystacornis crossleyi. The sequence goes on from VYZQ01072674.1 coordinate 3,692, forward strand.
TAAGAAATAATACTGATGCACTAACATGGTGAACATGCCATCTGCCCCATCCTCTGTAATATTTCAACCGTACTTGGTACAGACGGGATTTAAAAGAAAGTCACTGTTTAAAAGCATGAAATGAAATTGCATGCATATTTCATGAAAACAGCTAGGCAAATAGGAAGAAGTCTTTCACATGTCTGAACACCCCTTTTGCCAGACATCCTGTAAGTTGGGATTCTGTAAATTCCTTATGGGAGAATCTTAAGTGGCAACTCAAACATTAGGGAAAAAAACCCCAACCCAACAACTCAAAAAACAACCCTCAGGCAACTGTATTTCAACACTTGGGATGCTCACAAAAGCATCTGATTTGAATCAAGTATGTGCTACTGGAACACTCATAAGCCATCTTAGTCAAAGTAGTCTCAAGAAGCTGAATCACGAATACAGCACGTCTGAATCACCTCAGGTGCTCCTGAGCTGTGCAAAGCTGTGTGCCCTGGCAAAGGCACAGTCACACTGTTACAGCTCACTGGCATTTCACCATCACTGCCCAACACGGTCCGTTACAGCCCCTACACAGTAACACTGTAACTAGAGAAATTATCACCTGCTTACTGTGCTCCCTTCAGGAACTGGGTGGGTTTGGAGCCTTTTTCCCTTAACAGGTACTAAGGTATGAGCCATGTGTGCCTTCAGGACTCCAGCTCCTCCTGAAGAACAGAGCAGGACGCCTCCACTCCACTCCCACAGGCTGCTACACTCCTGCTCTACCTGAATCCCCACCGTGTCTGCATCTTGGGCTCTCCAGCAGCTCAAGTATTTTTTTTAAATTTTACTTTTGGTTGTGTAAATAGAGCTCATTAGGAAATTCGCACTTTATGCCATTTTTATGCTAAAGGACAGAAAAAAATGTTCTAGCATGACTTAGGAGATTCTCTTGGGCTAAGAAAAAACTTCTTGCACAAAGGATAAAAGGAGAATACAAAAAACCCCACCAAACCCAAAACCCCTTTCCTCTCCTTTCAAAACCTTTCCAAAGCTATGCAGAAACATGAAACTTCCTAAAGGAGAGAAAGTATTTTTGTTTTCTTATGCAGAGTATTTCTTCAGATTGTTCGACTTCTTTTATTTAATGCTAAATATCATTAAAACATTTCTCATGAAAATGAAGATTCTGCAGTAGTTCACTTGTGAGTATTATTCAACTTTCCACCACACACAGTGATAATCATTTAAAAGCTATTAAGGGCACTTTATGGCAAATCTGAAACAGTGTTCCCTTCCAGCTTGGCCAATACAGGAATCTGGAGGATTAGCATACCACTTCACAAAAGTGAGAAATTCAAAATGTACCACTGACATTCACTACTGGAATCTGTATTTAAGACTTGTGCTGGGGGGACAGATTCAATTTCTGTGCTCAAACCTAAAGTTTCAGGAAACCAAACACAGAGGGCATGACAAAAAAACCCCACAGGCTACAATTACCACACAGGAATGTGTGGCAGGAGATCAAACTTAACCCTGCCTGCAATGAAAATCACTCTGAAGGAGGTACTTAAGCAGTTTTCACCAAGTTACTCACGACCAGAACGTGGTCAGCCTTTCCTATATGCTTGCACAGGAAAATAGAAGTACAGAACAGCTCTTCTTCCTCACCATCCGCAGGACAATTGTTTTTTTTTAATGTAATGGCTCTACTACTTTCTATCACGAGCTGAAGGGTGAACCCACGGCACTGAGTACATGAGGGATTGCTAAAACAGCCAAACCACAGAAGACAAACAAGGAATTGTTTAAAGAGCTGATCTTCTCAAAGCTGTGAGGTGAAAGCTCAATAGCCATGTTCCTTAAGACTCTCCTGAATATCAAGCAGTTACCTTGGGAAAGACCAGTTTCTGTTCACTCCACAGTTTTCACTCCTTTATTTTTAAGACATGTATACTTAAACTAATCTCAAACAGCTAAAACAATCAGAGCATGTTTCCAAACCTTACCACTAGCTTTAGTATGTACATTTTGACTTTTCCAACAATTTTTAGAAATCCGTTTTCCTTATATACCTATGACTTCTTTAGTTCAAGAGGTGCATTTAGAGAACCTGAGAGCTTTGCAATCATACCACAAAGATTCACACAACCTTTTCATTTTAAAGGATTTCATTTCAGACATACTGGATTTTAGCAATAAAGGTTTCTCATTAATTTCCTGTTTCATAATTCACCAGTTTAGCAACCTGAACTGTTCATTTTAGAATGTGCTGGCTGCACAAACAGCATCCTTACCTGATCTTTGGAAAAAGCTTTGACATGAATGTTTTTGACTGTCTGAATTACACCATCATAAAATTTCACAGTGTATGTACCTAAAACAGGAAAAGAAAGCATAAGAGTTGAAAGATGCGAAGTTATTTAACACAGTTATTTAACACAGCTCAAACACTCCAGCTGCACCATGAGCTCTAGGTGGAAGCTGCCTTGTCTGTGTTGTTAGAACCCCCAACACAGAGTTCCTGTCACAGGCCTGGGAGACACAGCAAAGTTATCCAAAATAAATCTGCTCAGAAAAAAACGCATGTCTAGTCCTAGATTTGCTCCTCAGATACACCCTGCTCACAAAATCCCAAAGTACTTCTGGTGGAATATTCCAAGATAGAATTACACAGCCTTCTTCTCCTTGATCTTACAGCACAGGCAATCTAAAGCAAGCCCAGCACTAGAACAAATCCTTCTCAGCTCCCCCCCTCCTGATTTTTAAGGGGGTTTTGCAGCCTTGGCAATAGGCTTTATTGCAGTTACAGGCAATAACAACAAATGCAAGAAACAACTTTTCCCACATACACACCTAAAGCAATCACTGACTGGGTATCCCAGCAGAAAGTTTTCATCTCATAAACAGGATAAGAGGTTAAAGTTGAGGACAGACTAAACACATAACTGAAAATGCAACTTTTCATAGCTGTTTTCTATCTGCTATAGCATCTCTCCACCTAAGCAAGCAGGTTCCAGCACAATTAGAAATACATGACAAAACCAAGAGTCCTTACCATCTTTGTTAACAGAAGTAACTTTGGCTGGATAGAAGCGACAGTCAGACCAGCATGCCAATACCTGATCATTGATATGAAATCCCTACAAAACAGTAGTTAAAAGTGTCTTCATCTGAGAATTACTGAAACATAAAACTTTATTTAAACATTTCAATTACTACATTTCCAATGTTTTAAAGAAATCAAACTTTACACAGCAGGTAACACAGCAACACTGAAACATTTTAAAAGGTCATAATTCATGTAACTGCACATTAAACTGTTACACACACAAATGTCCTCTAATTTCTACTTACTGCACAACCTTCCTCCTCGTGCAGTCCTTCTTTTCTTAACTGTATTTTCTCTAAGGGACGCAAATAAGGACTGTCCCAACAAAACCATTCATCATATCTGTGGTTCCAGCGTTTGAAATGGATAAGTACTTTCCCCTCTTCATAATCAATTTCTTCAATGTGTGCTGGATACCTGGTCAAAGGTAGATTAAAATAATTAAGATTAAGGTGTCTCAGACACTTGATACAAATAAACCTTGGTTTAGCTCCTCCAATCTTACTCATTTGACATAGCACTTGTACAAGCAATAAAGATGCTACACAGCAAAGCACAGAAGAAATCCCAAAACTGAACAGCAAATGCAAACACTGGCTGCAGCAAAAGGAGGCAACTACGGAGTTCTTAGTCTGGGGTGGAAAAAAATTTAACTACAGATCCAGAAGTCAGAAGGACCTTCCCTACATCTAGAAATGTCACATTTTACAAAATCGATAGCTTCACTTCACTCTTACCAAGAGTAACACCTGGGGGTCAATACACTCACTTCTGAGATATCCACCACCAGGCATCATGAATCACCTACCCAGTGTAACAGCAAAAACCCAGCAGGCACACTAAATGTAATTTAAGTTTTAGATTCTCAAAGCAAAATTTCATCTGCAAAATCCTGTTATCTTTAAATATAAATTTCTTAGTATATTAGAAGTAGAGGAATCTGAGATGAGTCAAATTCAAATGTTTCTGATCAGGAAGACCTTGTAAACGCTCTATTTCTTTAAATTGCATTGGTAATTTTTAACTTCAGTAAGTATTTCAGAATCACAGCTATTTCACCACCCCAACTGAAGATAACATTCCAGTGCTTTCTCCTCCACAATAGTAACATCAGGAGAAAATTTCCATTGGTCAGTGTTTTCAGTATTCTGGAAGAAAGGGAAGGCCTCAGTGAATTCTTGAGCAAAGGGCTGAAGACAAAACTCAAACCCAAGAAGTATTCTTTATCTGGTAAAGCACACTTGAAAGTCAGTACAAGTGGGACAAAGAAGTGGCCTCTCGAAAGGATCACACCTGATGCTAACAATAAAGCCCAGACGTGTAAGAATTAAGACTCAAATGCAGCCCAGGCTGCCATTCTCCAACCCTACCCAAAGGGAAAGCAAAGCTACCTAGAGCTGGAACCCTCCAGCAGAGGTACAACACGCCCAGCCGTGCCTTCACAAAGAGGAACAAAGGGCCGTGCTAGGGACTTACACTGCGGCCCTGAGAGCACTCACTGCCACACGCTCCAAGTGTGTGTGAACGTGATTCGTTCACCGCAGTGCCTGCCCAAAGGGCACGCAGCAAGGAGAGAGAACCCAAACGGGAGATACCTACGGCAGGGCCATCTCGAACTGCTTCCCAGCTTCCTGGGGAAGAGAAACTCCCTCCCTCTGACACTCAAATACTTTGTATTTGGGGAACTCAAGTACCGTCCTCCACAAGCTCAGGAAGGGGCAACAGTCACAGTCACAACCTAGTTCTACGAAACACAGATTGCTTTTGGATATCGCCAAGTACAGGTCAGAAATCAACGTCCCATTCCCTACAAGGTGAGGGCAGCAAACCCAGGTAAGAAAGCCCAGCTCCTCTCAGCAGGAGAGCAGCCAGAAGGGTGCTCCTGCCATTTGCACAGCACTACGCCTGGCACTTGTCTGCGTTTTCCAAGATGAAGAGGGAAGCTGATAAAAAGGGCAGAGTGCTGACTCGGTACCTAGCTAACAATCCTGTCCAAGCAGATAACCACCTCTGGCAAACACAGTCCACTTTCCACCACTGAGATGAGACAAGCCCAGGTTACAGGAGGCAACTAACTGAATGATGCAAGACCGCTCCCTGCTTCATACCCAGCAAAAGGAGGAACTTCCTCCAGCAGAACTGTCATCCCAGAACCACACATCAGCACCATCTGCACCTTTCCCACTTCACTGATGGGAATCAAGATAATAAAGAAGAACGTATCTGACAATGAGACCAAATTTCAGTCTACCTGAGTAAGTGTGGTTGAGCTAGAGCTCCCTGCCAGTTCTTGGAGAAGGTGCTGAAAAGGCTCAGCATCTTCTCTTTTTGAAGCAAGGAACATTAATAAACATGCACTCGGTGCACTGTAAACCCATTAGAAGCTGTGCCAGATGTGTCCATGAACCCTGAGGGCCCCTTCTCCTCAACAGCACCTTCCTCTCAGATGAGAGCCCAGGCAGCTCCAAAACCAAGCACAAACGTTCACAGGTTCTCAGCAGCCCTGAGCCCCCCACACTGACGGCCGAGCTTCCTTCCTCCCTCGTCTGCACCCTTTGGTCGGACTGTGCAAGCACTCCACATCAGGAGGCACAACACACCTACACAGAAGTGTAACAGAGAATTATCCATACACACCCTCCAAAAAGCCTGTGAACATACCAAGGGGTAGAGGTAACTTAAATTCAGACTTGTTTATGAAAAAAACCCATACCATGAGAGGATACACAAAGTGAAAGGCCAATAGCTGAAGCCTGGCAAAGGCCCCAGAGTACAACTGAGATATGTCCAGGGTGGCCCAACACATCCTCCCCCAAACCACACAGGAAGTATTCAGCTGACTCAATGGGTATTCAAGACAGCTAACTGATCCTGGGTAAGAAAACCCCAAATGGTACTGATTTAAATATTTATCTAAAACACTGCAAAATCGGAGACAACTTCTTGCAACATACAGAGAGGGCAAAACAAGTAGTTTTCCAGTTTAATTTGAAAGAAACTATGAGCTCATACCTTTCAAGGACTTGTGAGCTGGCTAAACTGTACGGGGAAACCCTTTATGATGCCCAGACTGCTGGCATTAGTTTTCTAAGAACCTAAGTGACAATCAAAAGCTCAAAGAGCTAATTCTGAACAGACTTTGATTAGCAATGACTGGCAACTTCAGACTACAGTGGGCAAAGCACAGCAAACAGGGTGAAAATGGGTTTATGGTAGACAAATGTAAAACTATCCTCTTCTGGGAAGAGGTAAATATCTGGGAATTCCCTGGACTAGTCTGTCTCCCCTCTCCTTTCCTACATACCAGGACAGAACTGCTATAAACCCCCACTCTCTTGGAACTAGGAAGGGACAAGCTTGGTGCAGTCAGAGCAATGCAGAGACGAAAGAAGCATCCAGGAGAAGCAGCACTGTGAAGGACAACAGCTACAGTGGCTCATCTTTTCAGTCCTTAGACCAGTTCCTGACAGCATGAACAACCGAGCTCGTGGGCCTGACAATGTGAATCTTAGCGTGGTAGCACCATACTCCCAGGAGCTTTAACCACAATCAGAAGTCCCTTCACATCCATTTTACTCAGATAACAGACAGAAAAACTTGGAGGTGTCATTACAACAAGGTAACAAGAGGTGACATCATTTGCCTACTGCAGACATCCAGTGCAGTCATCCTCTTTTCAGTGAGAGAGGATGCAGCCAGCCAACGCTCCACCAGTTTAGATGATCCAGTGCAAAAGGTGTCAGAAAGTCAGTTCAGCTGGGACAGCGTGCCCCAGTCCAGGGCTACAGCAACCCCCCGGGACCCCTCTGCTCCTCCCTGCCCTGTAGCAGCCGCCCTCCTTCACCCTCCGAACTACTTAGAGACCCTTCAGCATGCTCAGGGCCCTCTGCCTACAGCAGCCCGAGGTCCACAGACACCAGTCTTTCACGACAGTTTTGATGCATCAACCCAAGCCCTAAGAACGTCAGCCAAGCACCAAAATAGTCACTGTACTCCCTGGAGTTCAAGGATCGGCTGTGACACACAACTGCACCAGGAGCTGCAGTGCACTTCCAATATGCCATGATTGCAAATGCAACAAAGCCACCTCTGGTACGAGCCCTAAAGATGCAAAATTCACTTTGCACCTTGGCAAGGAGCGGGCTCCACACTGACTACTCTGCTGGCACACAAAGTTTTCTTCACTAGGGTTGACAACACATCCAAACGCCCCGGAAGTTCTTGACCAGCAATTTGGGGCACAAGCCACTGCCACGCAAGAGAGGTAAATGGCACTCTGACATGAAATGTGTTCCCCAGTATCAGTGCCAGTGCAGTGGCCACAGTGGCCCCTGAGTTGACTGATGTATTTGGTACTGAGAACAGAAATCAAAGCCAGCATTTTAACCAAACAGGAGGCTTGAGACTATGTTTCAGTGATAATACAGCAACAGAAGCACACACGAGGAAAGCTTGGACCTCCAAACCTTTAGCATTGGGAAAAGCAAATGTCAGCAAAGAGAAAATCCTGTGCCCCCAAGGAGTGCACTGTAACCACACCATGGACTGGTCCTGATCACACAGGGGCAGACGAAAGCAGCAGAGGAAAAAAAAAGGTCTGCTGTCCTCTACAAATCCACTCTCAACGAGTTGTGGCAGCACTGATAGTCTTGCTAAGCCCCGAGCTCTTAATTTTCATTTAGAAACCCTGGAAATGGAAATGCACACAATTCAGGGTTCAAAGCTTAACAAGTAAACAAAAGATTTCAGAACTGGAGCGTTCATAACCAAGTTGTGAGACCAGAGTTGCAAAATGACCTGTCCTGCACACAGTAGTTAAGATCAAGTGCTTCCAAAACTCAAAGAACATGGAACAAACAGCATATCCAAAATTCAAATTTAAGCCAAGGGATATGCAGAAAGTAGAGCAGGCTGCTGAATTCCACCCCCCAATAATTTTGCCACGCAAGAGCTGTGTACAGCCATACTCAGACACTGCTGTAGAGCAAACGTGTCAGAAGGGTAGGAGTCCTGGACTTTAGAGTTACCAGCCTTACTCAAACACCAGCTACACCAAACTGCATCTTTTAAAAGCCTACATTACAGACAGGCTAAGGATCTTACTTTTGTAAGCCTGACGAATTTTTTTGCTGCACTAACAAAACTCAGGAATATTGAGGATGCAGGCAGGTTCAGATCAGTGCTCACCTACACAATTCTTGGTTACACAGGTAAGCCAAACTGACATGTAAATAGGACCTCATGTTCATACTTTACATGCTTTATGGAAAGAGCTGTTTCCTCATTTTCACGATTCCAGTGCCTTTGTACCTGGAGAGTACAAGCTCTGCATGCCACCGAGGTGTTCTGGAATAAATCCCCCGTGTCTAAGGCAGTGCTCCATCCTTCTGACATGTCCACATGGGTTTCAATACTGACTTTGCACACCTCACCTGCTGGCACGTTCAGGAGCTTTAGGTACAATCGTATCTAACCCACACAGACTTCTTAATAAAAATCAGCTAGAGCTGATTTCTGGAAAGAGAAGTTATCTACAGGAACTGACAAAATCAAATTAATTCCTGAATTGAAGAAGTCTAGCCATTTTCATTTCTCTCTCATTCACTGATCATTATTAAATGCTAAGTTTTGAGCTGACTATCTGAAATGAACAGAGTTAGAAAGTTGAAAGTTAGCCCAAGTAATTTTTAGGCTCTTTTCCCTCTTCCTACTGCAGTGGTTAGTGAAGGAAAGTGCTCTTCCTCACACCTGAGGGCTGCAAGACAGGCACCAGATCAGACCTGTTAGCATGGAATGTTTTCCCCACACAGTTCTTTAATTCTAAAGCTGACCACCCTCACATGAGCAGAGGCCTAGCAAGCTCCATCAGATTTTAAAGCCTATGAATTCACAACAGCACTGGGAAAGGAAGCAGCAGGGATATTCTGTACTGCAAAGAATTTATTCTTCCGTAATATCTGCTCTGCAATATTAATATCTGCTCTGCAATATTAATTATAGCGCAGAACTCACAGGGTGAATTCAGATGAGAGCCTGAAGTCCAAGCAGATTTAGGAGCAGCCCCATTCCCAGACACAACACCAGCACACTTCTCATGGGCCAGCACAACACACCCGCATCTATCGCCCACTGCAATCACTGGTATATAAACTTTTATAAATTAACTACTTTCCTACAAATCAATGACTACGACTCTAAGTACTGTACCAATACAAAATGTTTAAGATATTAAATACTTAAAATTAATATAATATGAATGGTTTTAAAAATATACCAGTTTTTTAATCTGTCACGGGCTTCCAACTGGGCTCCCACCTCAAAGTTGATCCCTCTTCTATTCGGAGGATGTTTTGTCATTTTGTAATATCAACACTGCTGATTTTATTCCCCTGAAAAATGCAATTAAATATCAATCACTAATCAAGACATACACAAAATAAGCTTATGCACTATAATCCCCAGAAGCCAGATGTTAAGGGACTGCTGCAATTTGGTTTGCAGAAAGGGGCAAATTACGTTTTAAACAAGGGTTCCCAAGTGACAGTGTGCAGAACCATTCCAAAAGCGGGTTCAGAATGGCAGCCACTGGACCATGAAAGAGTGAAGTCAGCCTCTGTCCTCTGGTCCCAGTTCCAGGTCAGTTAAGAACCATGCAACCCAATGTTTATTCACAACTGAGACAGAAGTTTCAAAATACTTTCTCCCCCCCAC